>QLTV01003097.1:2469882-2507746 GCA_003457575.1 Thermophis baileyi
TTGATCCCCAAGAAAGAAGACTTCTACTTCTCCCTTTGATTAGATAAATGCAGTGGGAGACTTCTTCTTTGTGTTCCCTTCAGAAGAAGCTAAAGTGAATTGGACCACAATAAGGAAGAGCTTTTATGTCCTTCCCGCCCTTTTTTTTTAATTCTTCAAAAGAAGTAGTTCAGAGGTGGGATTCAGCAGGTTCTGACCAGTTCTGGAGAACTGGTAGCAGAAATTTTGAGTAGTTCGGAGAACCGGTAAATACCACCTCTGACTGGCCCCGCCCCCATCTATTCTTTGCCTCCCGAGTCCCAGCTGATCGGGAGGAAATGGGGATTTTGCAGTATCCTTCCCCTGGAGTGGGGAGGGAATGGAGATTTTACAGTATCCTTCCCCTGCCATGCCCACCAAGCCACACCCACCAAGCCACACCACGCCCACCAAGCCACGCCCACAGAACCGGTAGTAAAAAAATTTGAATCCCACCACTGAAAGGAGTCTCTGCTTAACTATATATACACTTGGCCCCATCACACATTGATTTCCACTGGATATCCTCTTTCAACATCTTCAAAGATGAAATAACAGCCGGACGTTGGCTATGTGATCCACCCTAAAGTATAGTTCAATGGTATCACATAATGTAATATTAGATTACACGATTTTCATCAAATAAGATATTATCTGTTTGTACTGGCTCCTGTCGTTTCCTTCTTTAAATAACTAATGTGCTCTTTATAACTCCAAATTTTCTCTTTGAGGCATTTTTCTTGCCAAAAACACTTTGGCTCAGAAATCATTCTGGTCTAAAGTTTATTTTTTGCAATAACATTCTCAAGAATATCCATTTGAATTTTTCCTTCGTCTTTTTTTCAACAAGTATTAACTTACTATCCACTTAGCTGATTACATTCTATTATTTGAAGACTGTCAAATGTATCTGAATATTGAATAAATATAGTTTGTGAACCCAGTCATTGTGGTTTGTAAATCCTACCTTGTAGCTTAGAATAACATGCAAACCCAAACTATGGATTGTTCAGCAATCCATAGTCAAGCAATCCATGGTTTTCTGGCCATCAGGGATACACAGTGCTCTTAGTTCAGTTTAATGTAGTTTGACAATCTTGTACTTTCCACCACCTTTGAATCAAGTCCTAGAGTATCAATAAAGTCAACAAAACATTTCTCTCACACACACTTACACAATATACAAGCTTACCAAAAATCAGTCCCCATTGGTCAATCACAATATGCTTTATTAATTAATATTTTTTCAGAGAAAATGTTTCTCTGTTCGAAGGTCATACAAGTGTTTAACACAAACAAATAAGTGTTAAAAGAAAATGGCAGCCAATTTGAACATTTAATGTAATTTATATAATAAAAATTTCATATAGCATGACTATGCTACAGTACACCCTGTATATATCATTAAATCTCATTTTGAGAAATTAGGGCCAGCAAAGGGCCTTTTATGGATCTCAGCAAATAATGATGACATCTGGAATGGGACCTGACATATTTAAAATAAGACAGTCTGGTAATCCAACCACAAGAAGCTTTGTCAGGATATACAAAACAGATATTGGAGTTTATTTAGTCTGTAAGCCTCAGGCTGGATCTCTTTTTGGTTATTTTTCTTCTTTCTTGGGCTGAGCTTTTAACATAACAAAGGTGAAAGGAGATGTGACATTAACTGCTTGAATGCAACCATGATGAACCGTACTCAGGAACAGAATTCCAAAGGATGGAAAAAACTGGTTTCAGGAACAAAATGGGAAAGAAAACAGTTTAAAATATCTGTCCCTCTATTATTTAGCTTTTCCAAATATATTGTGACAAACGCACATCTCCTACAACTGTTCAATATTGCTTGGAGTATTTTAAAAAAAATGGGAGTAGAGAACTCAATTTTCAGAATTGGGAAGAAGATTGGTTCTCACCTTTCCGTGCGAATGTTGGCGCACAAGGCTTCAATTCCCTTGTCACATAGCCAATCCAGGGAGTCCTACTGTTGTGATCCTGGGGTAGAAGATCTTTATACTTTACCAAGATAAGATGGAGAACCTGAATCCCTGTCCTGTTCCTCCCAATTGTTGATGTTTTGGAGAAGCAAATGCTGGTGGGAGTTAATGTCTTCTAATAATTGATCATCTGCCATGGATCCGCTGAGGGAAGAACACGGACATTCTCTCTCAAATTACGATTTCTCAAATGAAAACTGTAATTCCAAGTCTTCTTGAAGGAGTTCATTTCATTAGCTCAATATCTTGAATTTGGTAAAGGAGTGCTATTACAGCAGGTCCATACTGACCCCCAGGAAGTGACATTGCTGCACCATTTTTTAATATTGGGCATGAAGTTATTTAGGAAAGGTGTGAGATTTATTTCTATTTGTTGACAAATGCAGTTCGCTGTCCAGAAAATAAGGATCTTCTTTGATTTTAGATGTTTCTCTCAAAACGTAAATATCCCAACTATTGTCCTGGGCATTCTGGGGCGCATCAAATTTCAGTGGGTATACCAGGATTTGAATAATGGTAATATGTGGAAATAAGGATGACAAATAATGAGAAATGTACTTTAAGACTGCAGATTATTCAAACCACTGTTTTGGATTTATGACTCCATTATGCCTATTCATTCTGTGTTATTTAGAGGCAGGAATGTAACTCTAATGAATCCTTAAAACATAACCATATGCTTTCTGCAGCTGTTAGGGAAGCCAAATAAAATAAGAACTGATGGGTTTTGAAGTTAGTTTCTCCGGTTGGGCTTACCTGTTAACTATTTCTTTTTATAGTAGATAGATGATAGGTCAAATTGTTTGGGTAAATAGAGTTGTAGAAGCTTATATATTGTAGACCTGTTTCTCAAGGGGGGGAAGTTGCTAATGCCGTAATATACTTATTAGTATTCAACTAGGGCAAGGGTGTCAAACTCAAGGCCCGTGGGAGGCTTAGATCTGGCCCGCGGGGCTGCCCTGGAAACAGCAAAGGACTGTCCCGCAGTGCCTCTGCCAGTGAAAATGAAGCTCGCGAGGGCCGTCCGTTTTCACTGGCAGAGGGTTGCAGGAAGCCATTGCAGGCGAGCCCCCGACACACTTGCCTTGCAGGGAGCCCATTTTCGCTGGCAGAGCTCTTGGGCCACCACATGCACCCCCGACACACAACCCTGATGTGGCCCTCAATGAAATCGAGTTTGACACCCCTGAACTAGGAGGATATATGTGTATTTTATTTTATTTTTTAATACACTTTTGTTTTTTGGTGTTTTTTTCCTGGTTAGTTTTGTTCTGGTTTTTTTGTTTTTTGCAAGTTTGTATTTTAACTCTTGAATTTTAAAAAAGGGGAAAAAACTGATGGAAATAGAGCTTGCCCAAGACATCTTCATGCTTCAGTTGGCGAAGCAAATGGTATCTCAACCTCCTCCCCACCCCTTTTCCCCATTTAAGATAAACAGTAGTTTTTAGAATAGAATAGAATAACAGAGTTGGAAGGGACCTTGGAGGTCTTCTAGTCCAACCCCTTGCTTAGGCAGGAAACCTTACACCACTTCAGATAAATGGTTATCCAACATCTTCTTAAAAACTTCCAGTGTTGGAGCATTCACAACTTCTGGAGGTAAGCTGTTCCACTGATTAATTGTTCTAAATGTCAGGAAATTTCTCCTTAGTTCTAAGTTGCTTCTCTCCTTGATTAGTTTCCATCAATTGCTTCTTGTCCTGCCTTCAGCTGCTTTGGAGAATAGCTTGACTCCCTCTTCTCGACCAAAACTGAATGCAGTATTCCAAGTGTGGCCTTACCAAGGCATTATAAAGTGGTATTAGCACTTCATGTGATCTTGATTCTATCCCTCTGTTAATGCAGCCTAGAACTGTGTTGGCTTTTTTGGCAGCTGCTGCACACTGCTGGCTCATATTTAAATGGTTGTCCACTAGGACTCCAAGATCCCTCTCACAGTTACTACTGTTGAGCAAGGTACCACATATACTGTACCTGTGCATTTTGTTTTTCTTGCCTAAATGTAGAACCTTACTTTTTTCACCATTGAATTTCATTTTGTTAGATAGCGCCCAATGTTCAAGTCTGTTAGTTTGCTTTCAACTAACTTTCAAGTTAGTTTGCTGTGATCTTTGCTACAGAATCTGAAAAAGAATCTCCCCCATGTTGTGTGTTCTTTCATTTTCTTGATAATTAAGAGTAACGGTAAGAGATCAAATTATGGCTTGCTACCCTCCAATCAGTTAACAGAGACACCTCTCTTGATTTACAAAGAAGTAAGGGTCAGCTTTGCACAGATGCCTTTCCTCTGAGATAGATTGAGTTTGGAACTGCTTTTCGGAGCATTTTGTTTCAACATAGCCCAACCAATCGAGAAGTCTACAATTGAATACAACTGGGATGCAGTCTAGTTACTTTTGATTAAATATTCTCAAAAACTGAGCACGAGAAGTTTCTTTTGTATATATTCTTAAGAGTATATGTATATGGCAGAAAATGTTGCTTTGAAGAGTTTGGATGTGTACGTAGTACAGATTTGATTTGATCTATGTCTGACTGCAGAGATATCTAATTTGGTATTGTTTTCTAGTCTTCATGCAGTGGAGTCATGAAAGAGAGATGAAAGCACATTTCTGCACTCTTCACCTTGATCTTCTGGAAGTGAATTGGGAAGTTTGAATCCCAAAGGTGCTTTTTCAGGAGGCAACTGGACTTTCTTGTTTTTTCTTTGAAGATGTTTCACTCAGAGGTGGGTTCCTCCCGGTTCGGACTGCTTCTCCTGAACTAGTAGCGACCCACTGGTGATGTCACGATGATGTCACCAATCCGGTTCGGTCGGTGCCGGTCCCTGGGCGCCGCCATCTTTTTTTTGAATTTTTTTGAATTATTATTTTTTTTTTGAAAAAAAAAATACTATTTTTTTCTTCTGCGCATGTGCAGAAGCCGAGTTTCCAGCACTGCGCATGCATCACCATCTTGTTTTCAGTGGGTTTTTTTGTTTTTTGGGGGGGGGTTGGGCTGCACATGCACGCGCACGCATGAGGCGCGCCCATGCGGCGCGCCCATGCGGCGCCCCCACGCGGCACGGAAGGAAGCGAACCAGCAGTGAGGTAAGTTAGAACCCACCCCTGGTTTCACTCCTCATCAAAGAAGCTTCTTCAGCTCTGACTGGATGGTGGTGGGGAATGGAAGGATTTATATTCTTTGCAGACAGCTGGTCATTTACATTCTGCTAGAGTTGAGGCCACTTGGAGGTTTATCTGTGCCCTCGGGGTCACCTGAGTAGTGCAAATGTGTGTGGAGCCTTTTTGGCTGCAGGATGTTTTTCTGCCCTGTGTCCCTGAACACAGGTACAGGCTGTTGGGGATGAGTCTGTGTTGTCTGCATCTCAAACTGAAGCGCAAATGGTTCCTGTAGTCTGCAATTTTTCTGGAAATCCGTTCATGCTCCCGCACCATTCAAAGAGTGTTCATCCCAAAGTGCATAGCTAAATATCTATGGAGATTCTCAGTCATCCATCCTGTACATAGTTGTGCATAATTAGAACTTTCCCTCAGATCTTTGTTATCTAATGGAAATATTGGGGTGGGGGGACTGAAAGAGTTGTGCTTGTATTTGTTGAATGGCTGAAGGTTTTTTCTCTGCAGGGAATCAAGAGAAATCTCTAAGCCAAGAGTGGTGGGGGTGGTGGAGCATTTGGCAACCTCGCCATCAAATAAAATTGTATTAATATGGTACTCTGAATCCTTTAGAGGAAGATTAGCCAAATTGATTTTTTGAAGTATAGGTTGATGAAATAGATCTGACCACAGTGTTAACCTATGTGAAAAAAATAAAAGGCTCAAGCACCTTATTCCCCATTACCCCTTACAAATAGTCATATGCTGACTCAAAACAATGTCATTTTCTAAAGAAAAGAAAAAAGAGAAATCGTATTTCATAGGATAACAGAGTTGGAGGTCTTCTAGTCCAACCCCATGTTTTAATTCAAAGAATGGAGGCTAGGGGGCATTGCAGTTGAACTCCCCCTACCCCACTGGCAAGCCCGGCACTGATTGGCCATCTTGTTTAGACCTGGCACCAAAGCTGCCCCTGAAGGTGTGGACTCCTGAGCTCCATAGACACTGAGGGCCAGATATCACAGCCTCAGCACAAGGAAAGCCAGCCCTTCTCAATAGAGCAAGAGCTGGCTGTTAATTTAAGGCTTTAAAAGGTTTGCAGATACAAATTGCTCCTGCAGCGAGTATTAAAGAAGCAGGACATATGAGGAAAAGCTTGTACACAAGGCAGTTTTATTGAAGACGCCAGAAATGTTAGAACTCTCAAAGAGATGTAAGGAAATATACAAAGACTTTGTGTATTTTTTTTTTTTTTACATACCACCAGCATCGGATGGGAGAAATGACTTCCATCTGCATACAGAAGTAGAGACGGTCAAGCAAACAGCTGGTGCAACAGACCAGGAGCATTCCAAAAATATGGTTTTAAAATCAAGATAGTGACAACAACAGTACAATTATCTGGTTTTTGTGTGTGTGTGTTGTACATGTGACACAGATTTTAAAAAAATCAAGTTGGTGGCTACAAGTGCATTGTCACAAGTACCATATTAATGTTTTCTTTTTAGCCGCACCCCTTGGGCATCTCCACAACAGATATATTTACTCACTTGAATACATTGCTGGGGAAAAACAGCTTCTATTGCTTTAAAATGTGGATAAGGATGTAGGTAATTAGAGTCAATATATATATGGAGAAAGAGAATGTCTGCATTCCTCCTCAGTACACTGAATCCTGGGGACACAGTAATTCCCAAAGAATGTTGAATTATGTTTGCATCAATGTTGAATTATGTTTGCATCATAATTTCAAAATAGGTAATCCTGGGAAAGTTTGCTTAGATATCGATGGTCCTGCTGAAGCTGATAGAATGAGTAGGCACCTGCCTGATATGGATCTGCTTCTCCTGCTTTTGCTGCTGGTAAAGAGATTCTACAACCTTGATTGTGCTTCAAAAACTTGCAAAGGTGAATTGACCAGAAATAGTGAAGTTTGCCAAAAGAACAGCTTATGTCCTCCACAAAAACAAAGTCAATGGCTCAGTGTTTCTACTTCTCTTGAAAACAATAGCCTTGGATACTCATCAAGGCAACCATGGCTGTGTCTAGAAAGCATGAAGAACTAATTATAGGCTCCTTCATTTGTAAAAGGTAATGAAAAATAATAAAACCCTGACTTTTCTCATAGTATATTTGAAAGGGAGAAGAGGGGAGAAAGTTTCAAGCAAAGCTTCTATTTTTTTTTCTCCCTTTCCTGCCATGAGAGCAGTTTGAAAGCACAAATATGTGAGGCTGGAAGGTGACAGCTCCCAAACTGATCTATCTTGAGTTTAGCTTTGGGCCTGTTTTGTGAGCTTTCCCTGGAAAATTATTGGGATGGTTGCAAGGCTCCTGATACCCTGCAGAGCAAAGATAGACAATTTTATTTTTGTCCAGGGCCAAGTTCCCTCAGAGATCATCTCTTGAGGGACGTTGGCTAATGGGGAACAGCGCTGCAGAAATTAATAGGTAGAGCAAAAGTCAAGTGTGTATCCTATTTTGGCCTCTCTGGCACTACCTGTCCTCTCTCTTCCTTTTATTGTTTTGCTAATTCTTATTTTTCTCTGGTAAGCAGAAGCCGCAGGAATGGGATAAATGGGATAGATGTTACCAGACGTTAGAACTGGGAATCCCAAGTGAAATTAGGCTCAAAGTCACATTTGGTTCTAAGTCACAGGTTGAAGCAGTGCCATGATTTGAGCTACAAAACAAAAGAGAGGGTTTTGAGCTAATGTAAAAATGACAGTATTTATTGCAGCACAAGACTTTATTGACAAGAGATTATTCCATGAGGTGCACTGTGAATGAGAAAATTGCCAGAAGCTTGCATTTTGCTTTTTGTTAACAACTTTAAAGGATGGTATAGCCACATGAACTACTGTACATTAGAATTTAAAAACAGGATGTATAATAAAGTGATCCTTTAAGCAGAGGTTATAAAAGTAGTATGTCTGGTTTGGTGCTCCTGTTCTTCATCTGCAATTTAGTGTATTCTCTTTGTGACAAGATGGGCTTGTGCAAAGCCACTGAAGCAGAGGAGCCAAGAGACAAGCTATGTTACCTGCTTCCTACAGAGTTATGCAACAGTGCAGCTGACCACATGGAGGAAGGCAATATAGGAAGCACCATTCCATTCACAGAAGCACTAACCCAACAACGTGAGAGTGCAGGGAAATTACAATGGTCTATGCAGCAGAGCGTGTAAAGAGACAGATGAGGTGAAACACATACAATCAGAACAATCACATCAACTTGCATCTTCTGCCTTTCTGGGATGGGCCACTTCTGAGCCTGCAGGTGGATGATTACATGATTGAAATGCTTCTGTCATTGATCAGAAAACGTGCCTATTCATGCAAAACTAGCATGCCAGGGAGAAAACTGGGCTCGAAGCCCTGACACACTGGTCTTGTACATGCATACATACATCCTTTTAGAAAGCAAAAGAGAGAGAGGAAGTTTCCAAGTATGTGATCATCCACCTAGATCCTGGAAGGGTTGCAATAGTAGATCAACCTCTTGATCATAACTAAGGCTTACAAGTGCCATCCCAGCAGGCCATTTACCCTGTAAATGTAGAGGATTGTATGATCATTGTAGAGGAAGTTTGGGCAATTGTGGGCACACTAAATTTTCAGAAAGTACTGTATGTTGTGTTGGTGGGGGAAGGGTATGTGATAACAAGACATTCTTCTGTTTCTTGAAGCAGGAAGTGACCTCTGCTTTTGGAAACCTTAGCTGATTATTCTTTTGCTTGAGGAGCTTGTGGATGATACGATCTTCATGCTTGAACCCCCGCCACCGTAGGTGTATCCGCCCCCTGTGATGCTTCCAGATCCACTTAAGCTGCCACCACTACTAAATCGGCTCACTTTTCCTCCTCCAACGCTAATGTGGCTGTGACCTCCGCCGCCACCACCACCAAGGCTTAATCCACTGGTTCCTCCACCGATACTATATCCAGCTCCTCCTCCGGCTCCGTAGCCAGATCCCCCACCGACACCGTATCCTCCTCCTCCTGCACCACTCATGGTGCTCGAGCTGCTGATCACAGCTGTGGATTGGAAAACGATACAGGAAATCAGATTTGGCCACTCAAGATATACAAAGGCACTCTCTAATTTAACTGAACGCTAGATTGTGTACTTACAGATATTGACAGGGGTTTCAAACTCGCCCGACATCCTAAGAGAGAAAAGAAAAACAAAGCGTTGAAACAAAGAACAAATTTTACCATCCAGAAAATTCTATAGCTCCCAGCATTTTCATGGCTTTCATAATAGCATCAAATTTGCTTCAAAATAGCTTCAAGGAATCTTTCCTGAATCCTACAAATTTATCACTCAGGGCCAGAGCATCAGGTTATTAACTATGAGCTGGATATTCTCATGATAATGAGATTCAACCACACACCTCTGTACCAGAGGTGGGTTCCTCCTGGTTCACACCAGTTCTATAGAACTGGTAGCAAACCGCTGGTGACATCATGGATCCGGTTCTGTCGGTGCCGGTCCATGGACGCCGCCATCCTTATTTTTGGATTTTTTTTTTTGAAAAAAAAATTTTTGGAATTTTTTACTATTTTTTTCTTCTGCGCATGCACAGAAGTCGAGTCCCCGGCACTGCGCGTGTGCCGCCATCTTGTTTTCATCTTTTTTTTTATTTGGGGGGGAATTTTTTGTGAATTTTTGCCACTGTGCATGTGCGCGCAGCCACGCGGCGCGGGAGGAAGCGAACCAGCAGCAAGGAAAGTTAGAACCCACCCCTGCTCTGTATAGTAGTATTTTCATAAGTCATGGTTTTCTAACCAGTCCTATAGTAGCATTTAAGCTATCTCCTTCTTGGCTTTAGTCTTGTATCAACATATTTCTCTTTCTGCTATTCCAAATAATTTGCTTTGGAACTATGCATTGTTGGGGTTTTGTTTGTTTTTTAAAATCTACCTACATTATTGGCTAAAGGGATTGTCCAAGTCCCCACCCATGTCTTTTGCACTAAGTGGTCTTGTGGTCTATTCTGCATCTGACCAAAATAGACAGCCACCTTCAAAATTCAAATCTTGGCAATTGGTCTTTTGCACATGGAAATAGGCAAAAGAGTCTTATATCCTGGTCAGTACTTACCGGCACTCCTCTCCCTCTAGCAGGGTCCTGTATGTAGCAATCTCAACATCCAAGGCCATCTTCACATTCATCAGTTCTTGATAATCCCGCAGCAGGCGAGCCAGCTCGTCCTTTGCCGATGTTAGGGCAGTCTGGAGGTCAAGCAACTTTGTCCGAGCATCTTTCAGGGCTAACTCCCCACGTTGTTCAGATTCTGCTAAGGTGGACTGCAGGCTGTTAATCTGAGAAAGAAAGAGACAAATGTTCCCTTAGATATCACGTTTTGTGTACAGGGATGCAATTGCCAATACAAATTAATCAATTAATTCATTAATTCAAAGCTGCAGGGACTTTTTAGTTGAAGCACCAACATTAACTGAGTATTCTTTCCAGGCCCCATCTTTACTTTTATTTGTTTCTTAGAGAAGAATGTAAGATTTTGGAGAAAGAATTCCATTACTAGTTAAGGGAATTCATTTCTTTCTGTTGCTGTTGGGTGTAAGGTATCTGCTTTGTTTCTTGTGGTTTATTCATAGCAAGCCACTGTGTTCTGACCTAGGCTTCCCCAAAAGCATGAAACGGACTCCACGTCCCGATAAAACCCCTTTTATTTAGTTTACAGTGAATTCCTCTCCAGCAAAGTCCCGGCCAACAGTTTTTCAAGATATTTCCCAATTACAGACCTTTATCAGGCTTGGAAAGCTGCCAAGCCGATATCTTTCAGACTCCACACTATAAAGGGACAATACTTGGCAAGAATGCAGGAACAGATCTTTGCCCAAATGAACTAATTGTCTCCTGCAAACTCCCCTCCCCTTTCACTCCTCTTTTATTCCCTATGGGAGGGGCAATTCATCGTCCACCTGTGCCTTTACTTCCAAGTTGACCTCTGTTCCTTAATTGTTCCCTTCTCCTGACGGCTCTGCGCATGCGCACATCGGGAACAGGCTCCAACTGTTCTTCAGCCCCACTTATCTCCGACTCCAAAGGTAGCCTTCGTCTGGCAACTCTGTCATGCGCACACTGGGAACAGGCTCCAGCTGTTCGTCTGCCTCACTAATGTCTGACTCCAAAGGCAACTGATAACTGTCAGACTGCCCTGGCCCCATCTCTGCCTCTGATGCAGAGCACTCATCAGAGCCTTCCCCAGACTCTAGGACTGGCCCATGTTCCTCCCCAATCTCCTCACTGTCCGAATCTGCTGCCAGGCCTGCTGGCTGCTGGCAGGCCACAACACACTGTTTCTTTAAAAACACTATTCTATGGTCTTGTTATTTTTACTTCAGTTAAAATATGTTCCCCCCCCCCAAAAAAATATCCCCAGGTTGTTTCCATATGAACTGGATGAAGCTAAAGCAGGGGTGGGTTCCTCCCGGTTCAGACCGGTTCTCCCGAACCTGTAGTGGCCCGCTGGTGACATCATGATGACATCACCGAACCAGATTGGTCAGTGCCGGTCGGTGCCGGTCCGTGGGGGCCGCCATCTTTTTAAAAAAAAAAATTTGCATTTTTTCTATTTTTTTTTATTTTATTTTTTTTTAATTTTTTTCCTTCTGAGCATGCACAGAAGCCAACTTCCGGCACTGTGCATGCGGTTGCCATCTTTTTTTTTTTTTTTGGCTTTTTTAATTTTATTTTTTTCGGATTTTTTGTTACTGCGCATGCACGCGTGTGCCCACGAGGCGCGCCCATGCAGCGCGGGAGGGAGCGAACCGGCAGTGAGGTAAGTTGGAACCCACCCCTGAGCTAAAGTATTCAGGTGGGAAAATAAGGTGAGAATACCAAACCAGTGAAAGTGACTAGTAGAAAATGGGATTCTGAAACTGAAGCCCTGAGCAGCCTTGAAGATACGCTTTGAAAGTAATTACAAATGGAACTAAGGAAATCTGGAGAAGCCATCAGCCACCTAAATGGAAGATGCCCCATCGCCCTTTCTCCCCAGGAACCATAGAAAGTTTTTAAAAACTAAATAAGAAAGAATCTAAGGCAGCGGTTCTCAACCTGTGGGTCGCAACCCCTTTGGGGGTCGAATGACCATTTCACAGGGGTCGCCGCACACGTTAGCCCGCCATCTTGGTGCCACCGTCACTGCAGGGGTGAAAAGGTCCCGGTTCGGCCGTGCCTGCGGGTCGCCGGACAGCTGGTAGCCCGGATGCCACCATTTGGGTTCTTCTGCCCTCTGCGCATGCGCAGAATGCTTTGCACATGCGCAGAGGGTAAAAGAACCCAAATGGCGACGTCCGGGCGAAGTCCCCCGCTTCCGATGCTATCAGTGGTATGATTTAAATCTTGAAATAAATCTTGGGGGTCCGTCACCACGGTCCATAGCCACAAAAGACTGGGTCACGGGGGGGTCGCACCATTAGAAAGGTTGAGAACCACTGATCTAAGGAATTATTGAAATACCTTATGAATTGCATAAATCCTGTTTGGGGGGGGTGAACCTAGGCGGTTACAAGAGTTGAATCTTTGACCATCATAAAGCAATTAATTTCTCCTTAGAAAAAGAAATAAAGAGAGGGGAGGAGAAAAAGGAAAAAAAATATGCCTTACTGCTTTTTTCACAATTTCAATTTCGGAGCGAAGTCTTTGGACAAGCCGGCTCATATCTGCAATCTCATCTTTAGTTGACTTCAAGTCATCTCCATGTTTGAAAGCTGTACTTTGCAATTCTTGGAACTGAAAGTCAAAATGGAAAGTAATGATCATCTTGTGCATCTCAAATAAGTCCTATTCACAAAATGGTCTTTATTCACATGCATAAAATAGTTGGTATTGGTTGCAAACGTATGGGGGGAAAGTTGAGCGTCTGAAGTACTTGAAAAAGAAAAGTTTGAATTGCATTAGCTTAATGTACAGAAAGGTCTAGTTTTTCTATAGACGAAGACTCAAAATTTAGCTACAGGAACAGAAATATATTTTCAATAAAGGAATGCATATACTGAATATAAATTTATATGCAGATGTGCTCTCAGGGCAAAAGCAGATTCTTGGGAACCATTCCAGGAAGCTGGAAGACTCGCAAAGACAAAAGAGCCAGCTTACAAAATGAGCAGAACGTACTTTTCCACTTGAGGCAAAACAGCATGGTATACAGTACACTGTATGCCAGGCCATACCATTTTTTTCTAGCACCTGAAACATCTCATAAATAAACCCAAGATGGAGAAGGTTACGTTTTAGAAAAATGAAATACAAATGGAAGGGATGGTGATAACTATTTATTGATAGTGGTCATTCACCAAACCATTTTTCGGTGTAATATGCCCTACACATAGTGCATATTACAAATATGCACTATGTACATATTACACAAAGATAGTGCTTCCTGTATCTTGTGGAATAGATTAGATCTAAAAAAATATATATGATATAGTGGTCTTATGAACCTCTTTGGGCTGCCCTAAAAACCGTTGTTTGATTTTCTTGTGAAAGACTAACTTTCTGGACAAACTGCTAGTTGGTTCTTTCAGATTTCAGCAGTTCTTAATTCAGGAGCTTCAGAGAGCATTCAATTCAGTTTCGTTCCAGTGTAAATATTGAAACCCCTCAGAGATTTGCTTTATAATTGAGGGGACTTTTTTGTCGTTCAAGTTGAGTTGAAATTACATCTGCTTTTGCCAAAGATTCTCACCTTAGATTGGTACCACGCCTCGGCCTCAGCTCTGCTCCGATTAGCAATGTCTTCATACTGAGCTTTGACTTCAGCAATGATGCTGTCGAGGTCCAGATCTCGGTTGTTGTCCATTTGCAGAATAACGTTCGTCTCCTTAACCTGCGAGTGCAGCTGAGTCAGCTCCTGTGGGAGTTGCAAACAATATGCAATTGTTAAAGGAAAAGCCCTGATGCGGAACCGTGACAGAGTGTGTTCATGCCCTTGGATTAACTTATTAGACATGTGTCTACATTGAAAGGAGCTCACAGGAAAATAATGATATGAATGACTTTCAAATAAAGATTCCAGATCCTCTATCAAAGCAGACATGCCAGGGGTTGAAATCCTTTACAGATGGGATTTCTATCATTATATATGATTTGGAATTCTCAGTGTCACTTTGTTCATAGCTTTCAAAGTAGAAGTGTCAACAACCACCATTCACTTCCATGCAGTGGTGAAATCCAATTTTTTTTTACTACCGGTTCTGTGGGCGTGGCTTGGTGGGCATGGTGGGCGTGGCTTGGGCGTGGCTTGGTGGGCGTGGCAGGGGAAGGATACTGCAAAATCTCCATTCCCACCCCACTCCAGGGGCCAGCCAGAGGTGGTATTTGCCGGTTCTCCGAACTACTCAAAATTTCTGCTACTGGTTCTCCAGAACCTGTCAGAACCTGCTGGATTTCACCCCTGCTTCCATGGGGAAAAGATGTGATGCTTGTTGGCCTCCCACGGCATGGGAGATGTGAATCTCTTTCTGAAAGCCCATTAAGATGTCCACCTTTTCAGGTATCCTTGCAACATAGAAAGGTCCCTCCTGAGCTCACCCCACACCAAACAATCTGATAAGGATGGGTTTATTTTACCTAGGATTAAAATAATAATTGATTTGAAAGGAGCTATTTGGGGTTAATGAATTTATAGGTCTTAGGACAGCTTTTATGTCCTATGGTAAAGGACAGGTTTATGCAGGCAGTAAAACACAGTCAGAAAGCTTTACGTTGGATGGCATGCATTGCTCTAGCAGGGATGTCTTACATGCATTTAAAATGCTTTTATTGGTCACATATGGGAAAATTAATTTGCTTTAGGTGCTAATAGGTATAATAAGGCAGAAGTGATCCTTACCGCATCAAAGAGTGCTCTTAAGAACTGGATATATTGAGTCAAGGAGTCAGACTTGGATCCCAGATCAATCTTGTGCATATATGAGCCGTCCACATCCTTAGGAAGAAACATATTAATACTATCATAGTCTGGACAGAGCAGGCGATGACAGGTCAGAGCTTTAACACAGAAATTCCTGCTTTAAGGCTTTTTAAGGAAGCAATATCCTATGCAGGTAATATACCTGGTATATAATATAGAACAAAGCATTACTTACTTATTTGTTCGAAGAAGAGCTCGCTTTGTGGAGCTCAAGCCTGCATTTATAGTGCTTGAGCTTCTTAGCATTCCGCATAAGAACCACCCTATATGGTAGGTTGGGTTGCTAGAGAGCCAAAGGCCCAAATTTATCCTGTGAGCTTCCATGGCTGTGGGTGGACTGCAACCTGGCTCTCCCCACTTTTAGCCCAATAACTTAACCATTACCCCACACTCATTCACAATCTGTAGTTATATCACCTATGGCGGACATTGCAAGAATACATCCCTATAATTAATCTGCACTTTTAGAAAATAAAAATTCCCAGGTTAGAAACCAACATTTTTAATGCATAGATATGTGAACTTTTGGAAGACAGTTTTAAAAATGTGCTAATAGCAGCAATCTGCATCTGTCCTAAGCTAAGCTGCACCTCAATGATTCAAAAATGTTGGTGTTGGATTTAACACAGGTAATGTGGTAATTGTGAATGCCAGGCATGTAAGACTATTAACTTTAGCACTGCAGATAGATGTGGAAGTGCAAATGTTTATGAGTGGGGATGTATAAGAAATAAAATATATGATTGTAGCTTTACATTTCCATGTGTTAATATGTTAATATGGACCACTTACTTTTTTGAGCACCACAAAATCATTTTCACAAGCTGTCCGTTTGTTAATTTCATCCTCATATCTGTAATAGGAATAAATTATTACTAGTACTGGTAATATTAGCTTTATTCAATCGGTTGTTCAGATGTATACAAAATCTTTACAAGCCTTATTGAATATATAACTTTATGACAATTTTCTATGGTAAATGAAATCAGGAGATCATTACTTGCCCTAAGTATCAGCAGAAGTTCTATACTTCATATGAGACTATTATACCTGGCCAGATGCTATGACAGGACCATACATGGCAAATTAACTAGGTATAAATTGAAAAAAGACTGCCCAACTGCAAATAATGAGAAGGGAAAGCAAATCATGAAACTATGGTGAAAAAAATTAGCGTAAGAGCAGCTGCAGTAATTGGGAGGAAGGCATCAAGCATTGCTTTGCCTTCTTGACAGAAGTCCACATCATCCACCCAACATCTTCCGCCCAACATCATCTACTTCTCATCACTTTTACTTACTTGTTCTTGAAATCTTCCACAAGCTCTTGTGTGTTCTTCAGTTCTATGTCCAAATGGTTTTTATCATTGCAGAGGCTGTCAAGCTGCCTTCGAAGAGTTTCAATGTAAGCCTCATAAATAGGTTCAAGATTGTCCCTTAGTGCCGGAGAGCCTTGTTGGTACAGAAGATCCCATTTGGTTTCCAGGACTTTATTCTGTTGCTCAAGGAATCGCACCTAAAACCCAACAAGGAAAGGAGAGAGAAGAGGGACCTTGTTATCTTTCTTGAAGAATTGGCTAGAATCCATATGTTCATTTTGCAGATTAGTCCCTACCCTGTCTATATAGCCCTCTCTCTTCCACTTTTCCCTGTAATAATGCTGTGAAATAGACAGGGCTCAGAGAGAATGACTGGACTAAGACACTAAGTTAACTTCCATGGCTAAAGCTGGTAGCTGAACATGGATTTCCCTAGTGCCAATGCAATTCTTTTATCATTCTTTATCAGATCAGGTGGAAAGGCCCTGCTGAATCTCTGCTGATTTCCCCATGTGACAATATTCTCCATGTCCCTTCTGAGACAGAATAACAGAGTTGGAAGGGGCCTTGGAGGTCTTCTAGTCCAACCTCCTGCTCAAGCAGGAAACCCTATACCATTTCAGACAAATGGTTGTCCAATCTCTTCTTAAAAACCTCCAGTGATGGAGTACGCACAACTTCTGAAGGCAAGCCATTTCATTGATTAATTGTTTTAACTGTTTTGTCCTCCTGAAGAAAAACATCCTTCCTTAACCCACCGTCCATCCTTTCTCTAATTTTAAAAATTCAAACAGTGTTGAAATGAATTTTCACACAATTTCACAGCATCACTATTTTACATAAATGCACATAGATACGTATGTTCGCATTGCGAAATTTTAAATCACCGGTTAATTAAAATTCATTGAAGATGCTAAGATCTTTTTTTTTTTTTAATAAATAGGATGTTGCATTTTACAACTATATTTTGTTTCTCTAAAATCCCAGCAATATATCTTACTAGGAATGATTTGGACATGAAATGAAGTAGGAAAGCAAAAATATTCACCTTTTGGGAAGTATACAAATCAGGATTAGGCAATCCTGACTTCACTCTTAACCCAGTCAACATAATTCCGTACCTACAGTTGCATTTAAGGCTGCTAATTTGATTAGTGGGGCCTAAGAGTGTCACTCCTAGGGATCACATGACACCCTCATCTAACTATTTAGGCTGAATCCTCTTAGGTTGAGATGTAGATGAATGAACTATTTGACAAACCAAGATTAAGTCTTTCCAGCAATGGAAACCTCATCTGGTCCCTACATTTTTAGGGGCACCGGGTATTTTAGAATTGCCTTTGCTGCTTTTCATTCATTTTTAAAGGTTTTAAAACAGGTTTATCAATGTTCATTTTTTATTTGTATTTTTACTTCACTGGTTCACTAGTCAGAAAACCGTAATTCCTATATAAGCAAACAAGTAGCTGCACACTGCCTGAAATCACTTTGTTTTATTCTATGATCTGCCACAATTAACAGACAAAATCTTATTATTTTGCGACAAAATCTATAAACCATTAAAGTAAATCTAAAGAAGTTGTGTTTGGGGTATGTTATGCTTTGGAGCTGTGTATGTTTCAAAAATTATCAGAAGGGCTTCAAAAGCAAACCTATACCCCTCCCCAATTCATTAAATCAGCTATGATTCCCCCCCCCCAACTTCTACCCAAGCCAAACCTGGGGGGGGGATGTGGCTGCTTTAAAAGTCACACTAATGATGTGGCTGCTTTAATAAATCCACTCAGTGGCCAAAGCATAGGATAGTTTTTCAATTGTACTTTAAGGTTGGATTGGTGCTGAATAAATATGGAAAACCATGTTTAATGAAGATGTACTTGGAATAAATTTGGGAAAGAAAAAAGGATGAAAGATCAAAGTAGCTCTTATCTTTCTTATTCATATTTAAAACCTCTTAGGATAAAATTAGAATGGCTTATTATTTGAAAGGGAGTATTTATTAATGTTCATTAAAGAATGATATATTTTTATAGTCATCCAATGCTCTAATTGACATGTTCTCCCCTCCTCCACACCCTCCAGAATTCAGGCTTTTAAACAGTGAGAACAAAATGTTCATTATGATTCTGCCAAATTTCCTGGGTGGCCTTGGGCAATTGACTATTTATCTCATCAGAGCAGCTCCTTCATCTCTGAAACAAGAGTAATAGATAAGGAGGAACTTAGCCTTGAGGGATGTTGTAAGAATTAACGAGATAATGATTTTCAAACTTGGCACCAGAATGTAGTGCAGTTGCCAGATGATACTCTACACAGTGCCCATAAACCTTTGGATTTCGCATGGGAAAAGATTATATTTCTTATTTAGCCAGAAGGAAAGGGTTAGGGTATGTCTCTTAATAGGGAAATTTGAGTCTGAAAGCAGCACTCTTGAAAACACACAAGTACGGATAAATAATTGGAAAAATCAAACAGCCCATTAGATACTCAGCTGTGAGGTAAATTAGATGTTAAATGTACTGAAGAAATTGTGACAAAATTCTGTCAGTTTTGCCTTTATTCCATAGTAATACATCTGAACTACAGCATTTGCATTTCTCCTATTTGGATATTCAAAGGTAAGAGAAAGAGGGAGAAGGAATGGGAGAGGAAGAAGCGAAATAAACAAACATTTTTGCTTTACAAAAATGGGTACTGTATATTGCAGAAACTAAGTGCAAATATGCTTATACTGGAATACACAAGTGTGCATGAATTTTGATGGACTGATGCGGAAACAGGATGCATTAAACTTTTTTAAAAATCATAAGCTAGAGAAAGTGAAGCAAATAAGTCTGCCCCACCCAAATTCTGGTTCATCCTGACTGAAAGGACAGAGCATCCTGTGGAAAGTAAGGAAGTTGTTTCCCAGGAAACTCTGAAGCCACATTTTAGATAATTGTGGATTAAGCATGACCAGTTCACAAGGACAATATTCCCCATTACATTTTGATATATGCAAATCCAGAACACGTTTGCCAAGTGACGACGTTTTTCAATAATAGTTGCATCCATCTTTTTTCTCCAGAACTATTCATTGGGAACTCAGCCATGAGAAAGATATACTGCTACTTGGAAATACAAAACTACATATGACTGGCAGCACTTGTTATGCATTTTCATTCACTTTATCCTCAGTGTGAAAATCCCAATAGAGAATATTGTCTCCCTCATCTCGTTCCTCAACAGTGGAAGCACCTCAAAAGGCTGAAACAAGAGTTGAGTATAAATGAAAGATTTCCCCCAAGTGGAATTTGAACAAGTTTTAATATTTTAAAAACATTGTCATTATTTCTAATAAATGTATGCTGTATGGGTGAGTTTCAAGGGTGATTATTGTGTCCAGTTGTGGACAGCAGCAATTAAGAAGGATTCAGACAAGTCGAAACAGATTCAAGGAAGGAATGAGTGATGAGGCAGCTATAAACTAAATCCTATGAAGAGGATTGCATCTTATGCATCCAGCTTTGATCGCCACAATGTAAAAAAGATGTTGAGACTCTGGAAAGAATGCAGAGAAGAGCAGCAAAGATGGTTAGGGGACTGGAGGCTAAAACATCTTTATATGTTTTGCTGGAATTGGGTATGTCTAGTTTAATGAAAAGAAGGACTAGGGGAGACATGATAGAAGTGTTCCAATATCTCAGGGGTTGCCACAAAGAAGAGGAAGTCAAGCTATTCTCCAAAGCACCTGAGGGTAGGACAAGAAGCAATGGATGGAAACTAATCAAGGAGAGAAGCAACCTAGAACTAAGGAGAAATTTCCTGACAGTTAGAACAATTAATCAGTGGAACAACTTGCCTCAAGAAATTGTGAATGCTCCAACACTGGAAGTTTTTAAGAAGAGATTGGATAACCATTTGTCTGAAATGGTATAGGGTTTCCTGCCTGAACAGGGGGTTGGACTAGAAGACCTCCAAGGTCCCTTCCAACTCTGTTATTCTGTAAGAGGAATGAAGGAATGGGTTGCATTTAATCTTGTGAACAAAGGACTGAGATAGAATAGATTAATATTGTACAAATACCTGAAGAAATGTCATGGAGAAGATCAGGGCCTATTATCCATCAACTCAGAATGCAGAACATGAAAAAAAATGGATTTAAAGTACAAGAAGGTAGGTCATGTATGGGGGGAAGAAGTCCTATGACAATAAGAATGGTTTGACAATTGAGTAATTCGGCAATGGGGAAAGGGTAGCTGGACTGAGAAAGAAAAGAAAAAGGAAGGGGAAACAAAACTGAACTGAAATGAGATGAAGCGAAAACATCATTAGACAGGGAAGGGTTAAATTTACCAGGCAAGCAGTCTTCCCTACCCCCAAAGCTCCCTATAGAATCCTAACCTTCAGACTTATTCTTCATAATAAATTTGGATTTCTGCAATGGGCAGACAACTGGACTTGGTCTAAATAACCCCATCCAACTCTATAATTCTATACCATACCATGACTTGGACAAAGACATCTGCCAGGTTTTGTTTTTTTTTTGGAAAGCAATGAATGAGTGCTTGGCAGAAAATTTACCAGGCACGTGTCAAGTATAGATTTAATGAAGGGAAGACATACAGCTATTTAGCTGTTACTGTGGTATGCCCCTGTAGAGTATATTGATACAAGGGTTTAGAAGAGAGCTATATAGAAAACCCAATGGGGAAAAGCTCAAAGTATTAATTAGATTTGCATAGGGCTAGACTACATTTTCAGAACATGATATTGTACAGACAGCCCTTCCTGATCTGTTCCATTTTAATGTTCTCATGCAGGGGTAAGGGAAGGAATAGCATATTTTTAAAGCTCTTTCATGTAGGACACTTGGTTCCAGTTTGCAAAGTGTAGGTCATTAAAGCAATTTAATTTTTAAATATGTTCTATATCGTGTGTGTGTGTGTGTGTGTGTGTGTGTGTGTGTCTTCAAGACAATCTTGAGTCATGGTGACTGCCTAGACTAATCCCTGCAATTTTCAGGTTGCCGTTGTCCAAGAGCTAAGAGAGAAATATGGGCTCCAGGTCACTTAGCTACTTTCATACCCAAGACGGGACTAGAACTCAAGGCTTCCCAATATCTAGCATGATGCCTCTTAGCCACTACCCCAAGTTTATTTTTATTTATTTCTATTACATCATAATAATAATACCGTGGGGAAGTGGTTTATAAATACTAGCAATAAATGTTGCATAAAACACGTTATGAAGACGAACATGAAACATGATTCTCACATGCACGTGGTCATAACAAACCTGTGATTGAGGAACATCTAGGAATGAAGTTGTATATGTCATTAGGAATTTACTATTAACTGCATAATTCCTTAGAAGAACCATTTATATTAACCAAATGAGTCTTCAAATTACTGCTATCAAATTAATCCAAAATGTGCAATAAAATGTAGCATGCCTACTTCTTTCACCCCTAAATTCCACCAATTTCAACAGTTCTGCATTTTAACTTTCAAATTCTAAAAATCTTTTTAAAAGACACAATAGTTCACTTCCACCCCAGTTGAAATGCATGTAAAGCTTTTATATATTTTTTTACATGTAGAAAGTAACCTCTATCTCAAAAACATTGTAGGTTTGCTTTGCTAAAATTCAGCTTGTGTTTATCCAGCAGGCTTTCCTCTTATGAGAAAAGATGCCATTTAAAACTATGTTTAGACACATATTCCAAAGAGAAACCAGCTCTTTGAAATAGTGATGATCAATCTATTCATTCTGGAGACAATTAGCTTTTCAGGAATTAAACTAGTACATTTCTAGTACTAAATGTACTAGAATAGATTTATATCAATGTCACTTTAACATTTTATTTGAAAGAAGCTGCCATATATACTAAGTGAAGCCAGCAATGAATTTAACAAGTATTGTGGGGGAGGATGCTATACCAGACACTAATCTTTACATCAGTGTATCTCAACCTCAGCAACTTTAAGATATGTAGACTTCAACTCCCAGAATCCTGGCAGTTAACTAGGGAATTCTGGGTGTTGAAGTCCATACATCTTAAATGACCATGTATTCCATGACAAGATATCTTTTAATCTAGTATCATTACAAATGTCTGACCAACCTTCTTTGACAATTTCAAGGAAAACTATAAAACGTTCACATTTATAGTTAACTTCATTACTGAAATACCTTCCTAGTACTTAATTTAAATGTACAATTTAAATAAAGTTACTAATTCTTTTCTCAAGTGTAGCTTCCCACCATCTGGTGCTCTCCAGATAGGTTCGATTACAAATGTCATCATTCCCAGCTAACATAGACAAAGGGATTAATAGAAATTACTGCCCAAAATATATGAAGGAAACATGATTGAGGAACGTTGCCCTACAATTAAAACAGCAGAAACTGTAATCATTATAGTTTCAGTCTTTTTGTTATCTTTATGAAGTCAGATTTTCATAAGCTATACAAATCCTGAGCAGCATCATTCTACTTCCAGGTTCTAAAAGAAAATCTCCCTTGTTTCTTATTTTCAGAATAGTCTTGAACCCCTCATATCTTCCTAGTGTTTCTTTTTGCAATACAATGTTCTCCGTGCCCTCCATCTTACCTTGTCAATGAAAGAGGCAAACTTGTTGTTGAGGGTCTTAATCTGTTCCCTCTCTTGCACCCGGACCCTCTGAATCTCAGGATCAACCTCCACGTGCAGAGGAGTCAGTAAGTTCTTATTCACTATAACGTTGTGGATTCGCCCAGGGGGTGGGCAAGGCATTGAGCCTGAAAGTGCATATCCTCCACCACCACCACCACCACCAAAGCCTCCAACATGACTACCTAGGCCAATGCCACTGCCAACCCCACCACCAAAACCTCCATATCCTGTGTTATAACTGCTGAATCCCAGACCACCACCCAAGCTTCTTCCAAAGTGAGCTCCTCCACCACCACCGGAAGCTAGGCCCATAGAAATCCGCTTGCTTCCACCAGTGTTGTAGAGACTTCTGCTGCCAAAGCCACCACCAAAAGATCCCACTCCTCCGATGACAGAGGTTGAGCTGTTGCCCACTCGGAAGCCACTGTTGGAGACAGAGTAGTTCCTCCTTCCCCCCGCTGAAAATGATCTGGAACTGAATTGTCGGTTCATGGTGCGTCTGTGAGAGGGAGAACGGCAAGGTTGTGAAGCAGAAACAGAAGAGTAGAGATTAGAGGAGACCAAGAGCCCCCCTGTGATGTGGAAATGGGAGATGTCTCCTTATATGCATTTGAAATCTTGGGCTTGGTTGCATGGGAATGAGAAGAGGAAGGCAAATTTTCAAGGGCTTGGCTTGCCTTCAAGCAATGAGTTCTACAGTAACGGCCCAACATCAAGTGCAACACACCTATCCGATAACTTTAATTTGTCCAAATTGCTTGCCTTGCAATACCAGCTTATTTGCATCCCTTTCATGTTCACCATTACCATGTTTGCTTTCTTCAAAGAGCTTTAAGCTATGGTACACAACTGAAGATTAATGCAAGGGGGTACAACTGAGGATACCTTCCTCTGTGCCAACAAATACTGTTGCACATAAAGAACAAGACACAGATCTGGGTGTGTGATGCTCTGCAGAAGTTTGTAGAAGTCTTCAGAGCCAATCAGCAAGATTGCATAGAGAGTTCTAAGGAAACATTCAGCTCTAGAAAACTCTTCAAAAGTTCATTTTAGAGGGGAACCCCTTAAGACCATTTTGTGTATTTGTGTGTACGTATTTGTGTGTGTGTGTGTGTGTGTGTGTGTGTGTGTTTGTATTTATTATGAATCACATAAATGGTGTCATGAGGAATCTACAAAAGAAGAATTAACTGTGTTGCACCTCCACATCAGTTTTTCCTAATGTTGGTTTCTTTGGATGTGTTCACCTGCAATTTTCACAAACTGCCACTACTACAAGCAATGTTCAGAGATGAGTCTTAGGCTAAATACTTGAAGAGCATCAAGGTGAGAATCACTGATTTTCTATGAATCCATGTAAATGGCTCAGAAATGATAGATTGAGCCATTTGAGTAATACCATGTTTTTTTAGGGCTACAGCATCATTAGAACTGTACAATATTTTATCTAGAGCTATGGCCATTTAAGAAGATTGTGTGTAACACTACAATGTGGGCACCTTGGTTTAAGGAATACTATAAACAAGTTCAATTTAAATTACAAGTTGTTTTCAAGGGTGATTTCAGGACTTTGGGGTGGTTTGGAAAACCATGTTCAGCTAAATGTTTCCAGCTTCTATTCAAGCAATACTAAGTACTCTACTAAACCACAACAAGTAATAAAAATTTCCTTAATTGCAAAGAAACTTCAGGGCAAGAATGTCTTGCACCTGAAATATTATGTATTTAAATCATGATCCTTGCCTGCCTGGGCACAACATGCAAGGAGCAGAGATCTTTATAAGAATCATTTCCCAAGCTTGCATAGAAACAAATGCAGCCAACATAATGCATCATTAGAAAAGCTGAAAAAAATGTGTACAATATGATCTATATTCTGGCTTTTTCCCCAGGCATGTTGCAATGGGGAGAGAGAGCCTCTTATTAGATTTTTCATGCTACTTTCCATGTGGTCTTCTGAATACATATAATTCTTTGTGTTGTTAAAATGTTCCTGATGTTTTCAATGTTTTACGGTGACCGGAGTCCGATAGCCTTATACTGTAAATATGCTAAACAAATTAATAATCCCAAGCAATTCCATCCAACCCCCAACTTTCTCCTCTGATCAAGTGATGACATTCTGCTAGTAATTTAATTCAACCAGTTGGGATGGATAAATCAGGGAGACGCTAAAAGTGGGAAAACAAAATGAAAAATGTAACATGTCCTCTTCAGAACCAGATCTATTAAAATGTCTTTCTTAACTAGTCTTTCATAACTGCACACATTACAAGTGTACACTTGCTTTTCACACCTTTCCCCATAGGCCCTGCACATTTTCAGAGTAGCCATTATCTGGGTGGGCAAATTATGGATGTTTATGTTAATTGATGAATGTTTAAACTTGAAGAACAATTTGACCAGGAACTGAGCTTTGACTAGTATCTTCTCAAGTACTGTGAAACTCAGTTGCCTGTGTGCATCTCAAAGGTCTCACTTCTTTCTCAGCCACAATGTTCCTGCACCAATGGCCTAGAAAAAGATACCTCGCATGAATTTCTGTTTTGAAGATACATCTTCCCCTCTAAAGTGTCACCTTTGGTGAGAGGGATCAAACACCTCCAATGGAGGTAACATGCTGTTCCTCTACTTCCAGATTTGAAGGGATGGATGTTGTCATTTATACAGCCCAAATGGTACTAGGAAAACAGAAGAGAGGAAAGGTAGTTCTGTGTTTCAGAAAATTCTGCAGAACCTCCAAGCATGAGTAGAAAAAGTTTACAGGAGGCAAATTTTCTCCTACTCCTTTTCACATTTATCATTTTGAAGATCTTGTCAACTCTCTGTGACATCTGTCTTTCCCCTCAGCAGCATCCATAACAAACCACAAAATGATGACGTGTACACAATGGAATTTTGATAGAAATGACACAATTACATACTTGTATTGTTACCTCTGACTCAAGTATGTAACCAGCACATTTTTCTGCCCATTTTTGTTGACTCTATCTCTGAATGTTTTATTGTGTAAATGTATTAGGTAACCTATTTCTATGCATTGAACTTTTCTTACATTTCTCCTAATGTATTCAACTCTCTATTCCATATGACAAAATGGGTAAGGCATACTCTTATGCAATGCCATTTTAATTTCTGTTGACAAACAGTAGAGTACAGACTACTAATACTTTCCTACCACCATTAATACAATTTTGAAATGTCTCCATCCAGTTCACCATCTTTTTACTACTTATTAAAGGTATTACAAAGGTACAAAAAAAGATAAACAACTTGTTTCAATTTTTTATCATTTATGTATAATTTGCAATCACATTCTCTCCATTTTTCCTGTGAAACACAATTACCTTGCTTCTTGTACATTATTTTTCAGATCTACACTAAGTATATTGTAATCTATTTAATATTTGCTGAAAGTCAATCATATTCTCAGCCAACAACATGGCATTATCAGCATATAAAATCCACATGACCCCAGCCAAACTTTAATGTTACCACAAACATTCCATTAATACATATAACAACCAAGGAGACATAACTTACCCTGTCTTTTATTCTGTTCTAAATCATTCATTAAGCATTCTATTTATTCTCATACATGCTTTTCTTCCATCATATATTAGCCCAATCACATTCAGCATCCAAATTTCTATTTCATATTTGTACAGAACATTCTATAATTCAAGCCTATTCATTTATCACACACTTCCTCTAAGTCAACAAAGAGGGTAAATTTTATTTCTTGCATTCATGCATTCTTTACTGAATTCCCTTTTATGACCCCTAATCCCTTAATTCGGGGTAGAGTCAAGGCATGACTGGATGGTGTTGAGTGTGATCTTTTTTCTTTGTGCCCTAAGAGAGAAATATCTGCCGCTACCAAGGATTGAACTCTTGACCTTCCAAGTGGGAGGTGAGCATCTTCACCACTAGGCCACCACACCGCTCAAAGAATGCTCATGCATTCTTTACTAACCTGCTGAAAAACAGAAATCTAAACTGCCAACCTATCCTAGCATAAGGCCAGATTGCAATTTCTCAAATTTTACTCTTTATTACTTTGATCAGAATTCAACCAAACACCTTCCCAATCATACTTAAGAAATTCATCATCTCACTTTTTTTTTGCTTTCACTCTGCTATTTTTCCTTTCATTCAAAAAGATAATGATTTTCTTCCCATCATCAACACAGATGCGGACTTCACTTACATGTTTAAAAAAGTTGCATAGTCACTCCTCAGCCAATCGCATCAAATTTAACATTTCTCTACTTTCTCATTCTGTATCTGCAACCTTTCCATTTTCCAGCACTCTTCCAGCATTTCTAACTATTTTTTCATCTTTTTTTTTTGTTGGATACCAGCTTTTGCTTCAATTCCACACTTAAATATAGCATGATCATTCCCATGTCAGTTTCTAAGCAATCTTCCCTCATCTCATTTTCATGACTTAAGAAGTCTTAAGATCTTCCCTCATCTCATTTTCATGACTTATTATTTATTTATTTATTTGTCAAGCATGTATAAGATTACAAATAAAATTATAAACATAATTGTGAATACATGAAATGCATAAATATGATTATGAATACATGAGATGGTTACGAATAAAAGGGAACATTAGGACAGGACGGTAGGCACGCTGGTGCGCTTATGCACGGCCCTTACAGACTTCTTAGGAATGGGGTGAGGTCAACAGTAGACAGTTTAAGGTTAAAGTTTTGGGGGTTTGGGGAAGAAAGCACAGAGTCAGGTAGTGCATTCCAGGCATTGACCACTCTGTTGTTGAAGTCGTATTTTCTGCAATCGAGTTTGGAGTGGTTTACCTTAAATTTGTATCTATTGTGTGCTCGTGTATTGTTGTGGTTGAAGGTGAAGTAGTTATTGACAGGTAGGACATTGTAGCAGGTAATTGTATGCTACATTTAGGTCAGATCGAAGGCGGCGTAGTTCTAAATTTTCTAGGCCCAAAATTTCAAGTCTGGTGGCATATGGTATTCTGTTGCGAACAGAGGAGTGGAGGATTCTTCTCGTGAAATATCTCTGGACATTCTCAATTGTATTAATGTCTGATATGTAGTGCGGGTTCCAGACAGATGAGCTGTATTCGAGAATTGGTCTAGCAAATGTTTTGTATGCTCTAGTTAGTAGTACAATATTACCAGAGAAGAAGCTATGCAAGATTAGGTTAACAACTCTTAATGCCTTTTTGGCAATGTAGTTACAGTGGGCTCTGGCACTTAGATCATTAGAGATGAGTACTCCAAGGTCCTTGACAGAGTGAGGGTCATCTACAAGGTCATGTCCATCCATCTTGTATTTTATATTCTGATTTTTTTTTGCCAATGTGTAAGACAGAGCATTTGTTGGTTGAGATTTGTAGTTGCCACTTGTTTGACCATTCTGACACATAGTCAAGGTCTTTTTGAAGGGTAACAGCATTGTCGGTGGTGTTGAATAGTTGAGTACGAGGATGGGATTCTATACTTGAATTTTTAATCTGCTCAAGGGCTATTGAACTATCTTCTCCCATTTCCAGAGCCACTTTTTTCAATCAACATCATTCTGCAGTTTCTCTGCCTCTTTTAATCTTCACTTAAATGCACTGTTGGATTGCATTGGGTGGGCAGCATCAAGCACACTGAGTTTTCCATTTCTGTTTGCCTTTGGAGATCCCTGCTTTCCATTATGGTCCTGCCTTGATTTTTCTATCTTGGGCTTTTCTTCACTGACTGGCTGCCTTTCCTGTTCTCTGTTCATGTTTTTAGACAGGGACATCTATGTTAGAAGATCAAATCTTGTGCACAGGCATGATTGTGCTGGGACCAAGGTGTGTATGAAGAACCTGACAGTGGTTGAAATATACAATAATACACAAGTTGGGGCTTGCAATCAGGATAATGTCTGTGGAGATTCTCAGTCATCCAGGTCACAGTTGTCTCAAAGGTGCTTTTTCAAAAGGCAACTGGACTGTTGTTTTTTTCCTTGAGGAAGAGAAGAAGAAAACGTTTCGCTTCTCATCCAAGAAGCTTCCAACTGATAAAGCTTCTTGGATGAGAAGAGAAACGTTTTCTTCTTCCTCCTCAAGGAAAAAAAACAGTCCAGTTGCCTTTTGAAAAAGCACCTTTGATGCAACCAGGAGAGATCAAACATGCATCAGTTTAGTTTTTGTTTCCCTCGAGAACCCACAGCTATAAAATATATTATGGTTTTATGGGAGGCAATACATTCTTGCTTTTATGAAACCATCAAGAATGCTGTAATAAAAACAATAATTTTAATTTAATTGTTGAATTATGATTCATTAGAAACAGTACTGAATTTTTTTCGTAATTCTTTTATTTGTGGATTAGCATTAATATCTGTGCATTTTTGCAAATGTATGAATGTGGCCCATTGATTAGCTCATTTCTTTTGTAATGTGGCCCTGGCATTCGTATGAATTTCAGATCCCAGCTGTAAATGTTATACAGGCAGTCCTCGACTTACAACAGTTCTTTTAGTGACTGTTCAAAATTACAAGGCACTGAAAAAAGTGACTTATGACCGTTTTTCACACTTATGACCATCACAGCATCCCCATGGTCATGTGATCAAAATTCAGATGCTTGGCAAGTGTCTCATATTTATGACGGTTACAGTGTCCTGGGGTTATGTCATCACTTTTTGTAACCTTCTGACAAGCAAAGTCAATGGGGAAGCCAAATTCACTTAACAACCATGTTACTAACTTAACAACTATAGTGATTCACTTAACAACTGTGGCAAGATAAGTTGTAAAATGGGGCAAAACTCACTTAACAAATGTCTCACTTAGCAACATAAATGTTGGGCTAAATTGTGGTTGTAAGTCGAGGACTGCCTGTATAAGACCATAACCCATTTATCCTACTTTCACTCTAGTTTCTTCCCACCCTTCCTTTCCTTATATGCCCATTTCCCCCAAGACAGGTACTGTGCTGTCTTGATAGTACTAAAAATTTGTTTGTCCCACATTCAAAATTTCTCCTCACTCTTGTATCCTTCATTATTTCTCTCAACCCCCGTAATAAATTTCAGATTAAATCTATTTTTATTCATTAACATTGTATTCATGCTTACAGATGAATAGATGTATAATTACCCCATGTATCTTAGTTGCCCACTGACAGTTACAATTGTCATTCATTTTTGTCATTCCCAATGGCCCAATGGGCTTTTCCCCCCTGTATTTTTTGTTCTGTGTCCCCACATTCATCCATTCATTTTGCCTGACATCATAATTTTTCCAAGAGATTGGCTTCATTCACAATGTTGCTGTCAACCCTGAAGCTGACCTGACCAGAGCCATTTTGAAGCTTCAGTGTTGACACAGTGGAACTGAGGGATAGGGAGGGGGGAATTGAGATAGCTGGGGTTTTATAGCCAAAACAAAAGACTTTCTCCTGAGAACCAAGGACATTCCCACAGGTGGCCAGAGAGAGAGGAGGAGTCAAGTTATCAGGCAACCAGACAGCACTTTGATTGGACCATGTGACTGATTGTTTGGGAAAGGGGGGAAACTTTTACTTTTAATTAGGTGAACTGTGCCAATATGATATATCCAATAAAACTGTTCTTTGAGGAATCTACCTGCCTCGGAGTTTTGCTTGCTGTGGGTGTATTGCTTGGAACCCTGACAGTTGCACAATTTATCCCAACTCATTCTTGGTTCTACCATTATCACCATTCAGTGAAAATCCTAAAGGTGCTTTTTCCAAAAGGCAACTGGACTTTCTTGGGTTTTTCTCTGAAAATGTTTTGGTTTTCATCCCAGAAGCTTCTTCAGTTCTACCTGACTGGTGGGGAATGGAAGGTTAGAATCAGTCGGTTGGAACTGAAAAAGCTTCTTGGATGAGAAGTGAAACATTTTCAGAGAGAGAAAACAAGAAAGTCCAGCTGCCTTTTGGAAAAAGCATCTTGGGGACAACCATGACCTGGATGATTGAGAATCTCCATAGACATTTGGTAAAAAAAAAACAATATGCAACTATTATAAATGAGTAAGTCCTACTTTCAGAAGAATCTATAATATAGTAGATGACACCAATTCAATCAATTTTACATGCATTTCAACTCTTTTAATTATAATTATACCTTGCCTTCCCTTCCCTTCCCTTCATGTATTCATCAACTCCCATTCACAAGAGCAGTCCGCCTTCATTCAAGTTTATTACATCCTTCCTCTTTTCTTACATTCCGAGTTGCATTCTTTCAAATTCCAAGTCATCATCAAATGGCCCTATATATGTTGATCTCCACTGCTCATGATGGGCTTGGTCAACTGAAGCTTTTATGTATCATTAGGGAACCAACCTTAGTCACATCCATGCCATGTGCACGATTTCCTACAATGAGGTCAGCATCAGTCAATTTGCACTGATTTTGACCAGTAGGCCAGAAGCACACTAAAAACTATCTTGCAAGCCAGTGTACAGTTGCTGCAATCCCACCAGCTAAGAAGTACACGCAGTCCCAAAGGTGCTTTTTTCAAGAGGCAACTGGACTTTCTGGTTTTTCTTTGAAGACGTTTTGCTTCTTATATCCAAGAAGCTTCTTCAGCTCTGACTGGATGGTGGGGAATGGAAGGATTTATACTCCTTGCATAGAGCTGGTCATTTGCATTCTTTTAGAGATGCAGTCTAATAACAGATGATCAGGTGAAAAAAGGATAATTATGGAATTAATGTTATTTACATTTCAATTAAATCAAGTTTAGCTTTTCTTCCGGCCTCACTTCTGATGCCTTTCTCCTTATCCCACCCACTTTTTGAACTGCACAATCCGGTACGCTGCCCAATAGGATCCTCAGGGCTCATAAACTCTGATCTAAGTTATTCCACTTCCAAATGTTAAGTGGGACAATCTCATATTTGAATACTCTCATTACAGGCTAAAAAGAATTTATTCCATCATTTTGCAAGTCGGGGCCCCTTCCCAACAGAGGAGAGAAATCCCCCAAACTGCTTATTAGGAAGAACTTTCTCCATGAAAGTTCAAGAAAAATGCATCCCACCCTTTTTCTGAATGTCGAAACATCTCTCAAACTGTTACTGGCTTAATTGAATGACTGATTGATTGATTGATTGATTGACTGAATGATTATGTGTCATCAAGTCATTTTCGACGCCTAGTAACCACATAGATTTTTTCCCCCGGGATAATCTATTCCTAACCTAATCCTTCAGGTCTCCCAATGGTGCTTTCATCACCATTGCAACGGAGTCTATCCACCTTGCTGGTGATGGCCCTCATCTTCTCTTTCCTTTCACCTTTCCCCAGCATTCGAGCCTTTTCCAGACAGCTCGGCCTTTGCACAAGATAAAAGAAGGATAATTTGAGCCTGGTCGTTGGCGCCTCAAGTGAGAACTCTGGGTCGATTTGTTTGACGATCCATCGGTCTCTTTTCTTGGCTGTCCGCAGTATTCTCAGCCATTTTCTCCAATTCCAAAGTTCAAAAGGATAGCAATAGCAATAGCACTTAGACTTATATACCGCTTCATAGTGCTTTACAGCCCTCTCTAAGCGGTTCACAGAGTCAGCATATTGCCCCCAACAATCTGGGTCCTCATTTTACCCACCTCAGAAGGATGGAAGGCTGAGTCAACCTTGAGCCGGTGAGATTTGAACCGCCGAACTGCAGCTAGCAGTCAGCTGAAGTAGCCTGCAGTGCTGCACTCTAACCACTGCGCCACCTCGGATCAGTATTCTTCCTATCCTCCTTCTTCAGAATCCAGTGGCTGTCTTGCCGATCACAAATTAAACCCAAGCAAAGAAAGGAGAAACAAACTGGAGGCAAAGGGGAGGTAGACTGGCCTACCTTCCCAAGTTATAAAGCAGCATAGGTAGTCCTTGACTTACGACCACACTTGAGACCACACTATCCACTGTTAAGCAAGGTGGCTATTAAATGAACTGTGCCTGATTTTACAACTGGGTTTTTTTTGCCCTGGTTGCTAAGCAAATCACGGCGGTTTTTAAGTGAATCATGCAATCGTTAAGTGAATCCAGCTTTCCCCATTGACTTTGCTTGTTGGAAATCAGCAGGGGAGGTCACAGATGGTGATCACGTGGTCCCAGGATGCTGTAAATTCATGCCCATTGTCAAGCACTCGAATTTTGATCACATGACCATAGGGATATTGCAATGGTCATAAGAGCGAGGACTGGTTGTTAAATCACTTTTGTAATGCCATTGTAATTTGGGTCACTAAACAAATGATTGTAAGTTGAGGCCTGCCTGTAGAAGGGTGTAGTATCAAGACTGGACCCACTGCTGTTACCATTGATATGTGCATATTAGGAGAAGGCCGAATATATTAAAGAATAGAATCCTTAAGGTAGGGGAAAAAAACCTCTTTTCATTAAGCTATATCTGGATCTACAGTTTTGGTCAAAAGCCGAGGAACGATTTGTCATGATGACAAATCTATGGCGGCTGGATGGGAACTGACAGCTGCCTCCTGGCCCTCTCTTTCCTCTGTGAACAGGAGGCATTCTCAGTCTTCCTTGGCCAGCTTAATAGCCAGCTACTGCTTAATAATACAAGACTGAACATGACTGAGCAAAAAGAAGTGCTCCCCTGATAGCATCAAATCTTTCAAGCCTGAAACTCCTTCCTGGCCATGCCTGTACATGTTTGACTCCAAGATAGATACGCCGGCGTTTCACTGAGCGGTGCCAAGGTCGGGCCAAAAAGTCACAGCGTTTCTCCATAGAAGGATGAAGAAACGAGTCCGTCCTGCAATTTGGCTGCAGAATGCACAACCACTAAGGTGTAGTTTGCTAATCTAGGTCAGGGATGGACAAAGAGCCACCTGCAATGCTGGATGGTGGGTTGGGGTGTCATATGGGTGTCATATACACCTGAGTGCTTTCTTTGAAACCCAAGCCGCACAAATTGCCCAGTGATCTTAAATGAGCTGAGAAAGTTATGGAGGAAGGATAGGTCTTTTCTTCTATCATGTCACTAGGAGTGACATCGTAACATGGTTCCAATATTTGAGGGGCTGCCACAAAGAGGAGCAGGTTAACCTATTCTGCAAAAAGCACCTGAAGGCAGGACAAGAAGCAATAGATGGAAACTAGTCAAGGATAGAAGCAACCTGGAACTAAGGAGAAATTTCCTGACAGTTAGAACAATTAATCAGTGGAACAGCTTGCCTCCAGAAGTTGTAGGTGCTCCCTTACTAGAGGTTTTTAAGAAGAGATTGGACAACCATTTGTCAGAGTGTATGGTTTCCTGTCTGAGCAGAGGGTTGGACTAGAAGACCTCCAAGGTCCCTTCCAAGTCTGTTATTCCATCATTCTGTTATTGTTGCCTGCTTCTCTTAACAGTGTTCAGAATTTCAGTGGCATAGCAGGAGCAACAAGCACAGTAAAATCAGAAAAATAAAGGAAGAGCCTTTGACTGCCATCTACTACAATATTTAGAAATAGGAAAATCCCTAAAAATTACTTATCAACATTGCAATGATTGTGTGCTTTCTGCAACAGCCAGATTTTGCACCTGGAAAGGTCTGTGGTTTCTACTAGGCTTTGCAGAAACTAAGTCATTAAAAAAAATCAGCAGGAGTTGTAATTGAGGCAGTCCCAGAAAATTGCATGAAGCCTGAGAGTTACAGGTTGCCCATCCCTGATCTAAGAGGTATTATTCTCATTTAGAAGAAAATCGAGTGAGTTAACATCATATGGAGAAAAAAACCTTCTCCGAAGGGGTTTCTGCTTTCTGGAAAGGAATAGCTTACATTTTAGTGTGTGGCATAGACAACTTCCAAGACTCCACTGTAGTATCTCTGCTTAGTAAGGACTTCTTTGCTTGAGACAGTGAGAAACAAATGTCAGTGTCAGCCACTTGGCTTGAGTTCTATGTGCTGCAGTCCTGCCTAGCATCTTATAAGGGTTAAGTCTATCTTGTAAGGCCATAGGGGTTTATGCCCAATAAGTCACCAGGGCCCCTCTGAGTTTCTGATACTCTTCCATTGAGAACTGATTGTGTCTATGGTGCCTGCAGAAGAAACAGATATTCTATGAGCCTTGGTGGCGCAGTGGTTAGAGTGCAGTACTGCAGGCCACTTAAGCTGACTATGGGCTGCCTGCAATTTGGCAGTTCAAATCCCACCAGGCTCAAGGTTGACTCAGCCTTCCATCCTTCTGAGGTGGGTAAAATGAGGACCCAGATTGTTGGGGGCAATATGCTGACTCTGTAAAACTGCTTAGAGAGGGCTGTAAAGCACTATAAAGCGGTATATAAGTCTAAATGTCAAGTGCTATTGCTATCTCTGGCCAACAAAACAAAAGAGAGGAGAGTCTTGGGTTGCAGTGAACTCTACACTGCAAGCATCCAGTGTTCAGAGTAGCAGTGGTGTAACAAGGCTAAGACACCAAGGCTTTAAAAAAACACCTTTTTAAAAAATTATTTTAAAAATAAATTGGTATCTCAGATCAAAGGAGATCATCCTTGTCAAACCCAGAGGTCATAACAGTTTTGGAATGTCAGCAGTGCAACACACATTAATTATCAACTGTCCCAGGGTAATTATCAGCTACTTGGCATCCAGGAGCACCTGACATAATTTGGCACCTGCTAAAGCAATCTCCTCTGTAATGTTACTCTGTTTGTGCTGCTCTTTGTTGATGTACTATATGGATGTTCACAATATGAACAACGTTAATAAGCAAGAATGGATAAATTGCAGTTCTTTGGACTGCACCACAACCTATTTGGTACAGTTGGCTACCTTCACACAACATTATAAGCAGAGGTGGTATTCACTTACCTTCCCTACCGGTTCACAAATGTGAGCCCATCCGCACATGCACACAACCTTCCGTGCATGTGCTTTGCTCACACGTGTGGCTTGCATGCATGTGCGCACGCGACTTCAAAACATGCAGAAATAGGATGGCATAGAGTTGGGGCAGGTGGGCAGGTGGGCGGGCCCACCCGCAGGTCACCGCTACTGGTTCACCTGAACCGGTCCGAACCGGTAGAATACCACCTCTGATTATAAACCAGAAGAAACCACCATGTTATTGGTTCTCATTGCGTTTGTATCAAGAAAGGGTGATGGTGTCATAAAATAAAAGCCCTCTTTATCCCTCTAAGCATGGGTGTCAAACTCATGGCGTCATGTTGTCATCACATGACGTATTGTGATTTTTTTCCCCTTCACTAAACCGGGAGTGGGCGTGGCCAGCGCATGACGCATCCGGCCCACGGGCCGTGAGTTTGACACCCCTGCTTGAAGTTAGGGACATAATCATGTGAGAAAAGAAAAAGAAATAACTCCTATTCATTTCAGGTTTGTTGCACTCCTTAAAACAAAACTAGGTGCTATCCTATTCTTGTGAACACAGGCAGATTGCAATCAGAGCGAAGCCAAGATGCCACAGGGAAACACAACAGCATCCCAATATTTTTGCTGCTGGAGAAGTTCTGGTCTGTCAAAAATGGTGGGAGTGCTATTTTAAAAAACATGGAAATGAAAATAGGCTTAATGGGACGGCGATATGATTCCCTCATGCTGATGCTGGAAATTAAATTACGGAGGAGAACTTTCTGGGTATGGCAGTTATGTCAGTCTCCTACACCAGAAACAAAACTGAGTTTTCTGACACCTGAAAGCAGGCATCACCACCGGCCTTTGTTTCAAAATATGCTTGGAATCCCAGTCAACAAGCTGGTTCAGATCTCTTCAGATATACTCTAAGGGGTGGGTATCAGAAGGACTAGTTTGAAGTCTAATATATTTATCACTCTATTAATCTTCATAGACATATTTATCGCCCTATTAATCTTCAAAGATTACTACCCACAGTATCAGATGCAGAAAGATCCTGAATTATAGGATATTTGGGGGAGGATTGTAAAGAGTAAGATCATGTAACACAGAACATGCAGTCTGCGTTGGCAATCATGTTATAAGTAGTTGCTGCTGTTCACACATGGAATGTTTCAGGTGGAGATGAGACAGCCAACTCTTGGGGGGTTGCCTTCATCCAGATTTCTGCATTGAGCTGGTGATTAGACTTAGATAGCATCTAAAGATGGAAGGAAAGAGAAAAAGAGGATAATCAGCAGCAGCAAGGTGGAGGGACTCAGTTACAGTGGGTGATGGGAGCACAGTTGGAAGACATGAATGACCCCAAGCTAGGGATAGCTTGTCATGGAGAAAATATATCTGTCTGATCACTAGGAGTCAAAAAAATACTCAACAGCACAATATTATTCAATCAATCAATCAATCAATCAGTTCAATAGTTTTATAAACATTGGTCAAAGCCTTGAAGAATCACTTCCTCCGTGAACCTTAACGCTTCCCTATTTGGTAATTTCTTTCTTTCATCCCATCTCCACTCTATTTTGTTCCCTCCTTTTGTTTCCTTTCCCTTTCAAGCAGAGTTTCTCCTTGCCCTAAGTCTATCTTCTCTTCTGTGCCCATCTCTAATTTCTCTCTGGTGTAAGTCTCTTTCTAATGAACTTGAACAGTATCATGGCAGAGGAGAGGGCTACAGAACACAGACTTTGTGCTGTACTTTAGACTAGGACTTGGGAGCTTATGAATATGTGAGGTAATAAATATTAGATTAGTCATTCTGAGTGAGATAGGCAGCCTCTAAATTTGTTATATAAACACACAAACAACAAACAAATATAAAATGGTGCTTTTTTTCAACACCCTAATTAACAACTAAAACAGTGGTGAAATCCAATTTTTTTTACTACCGGTTCTGTGGGTGTGGCTTGGTGGGCGTGGCGTGGCTTGGTGGGCGTGGCAGGGGAAGGATACTGCAAAATCTCCATTCCCACCCCACTCTGGGGCCAGCCAGAGGT
>QLTV01003097.1:2507775-2529203 GCA_003457575.1 Thermophis baileyi
AAAATATCTATTCCCTCCCCACCCCACCAACCTGCTTTCCAGCTCCGTTCTCCTGGGCAGAGCAACAAAAGAAGATCCAGCCGATCAGCTGGGACTCAGGAGGCAGCTAATAGATCAGGGGCGGGGCTAGCCAGAGGTGGTATTTGCTGGTTCTCCAAACTACTCAAAATTTCCGCTACCAGTTCTCCAGAACCTGTCAGAACCTGCTGGATTTCACCCCTGAACTAAAAGCCATACCCAGCCAGGAACCATATTCTAGAGAGAGAGAGAGAGAAGTTCTCTGAAGATGGGCTCCAGCATGAGCCCAAAAGCTTGGAAGAATAAACCTTTGGTCCCAGTAACTGAGTCAAACTGGATCTTGGTGCTTTTTTTTTTCTTCATAACATAGTTCCTCAGTAAGATTCCCCCCCCCCCAAAAAAAGTAGAAGCTACTTGAGAAAGATGATAGATTCTTCTGAAAGTAGGACTTCCTCATTTTTAATAGTTGCATGTTGTTTCTCTACTTGAGAAATTAGATTTCTGTGTATTGCGGTATCATTTAGACACAATCTAGTCCTGCATTTCTCAGGATATGCAGAGTTCATACTTGCAACTTCTGAATGAGTCAGCACAGTACTTGATGGCTCCAAAATATACCAAAATGCTTTTTTTTAAAAAAAAGAAAAAAATATGCTTAGGGATATGCAGCGCGGGAGGAAGCGAACCGGCAGCGAGGTAAGTTAGAACCCACCCCTAACCTGAATGTCTTCCTTTCAGCAGCTTCCAAATTGACCGTGGGCCAAACGGAAGAAAGCCTGAGTTCCTTAGGTAAGTTTTTAATTCCACTGGTTTGGCACAATGAGGCAGAACTAATATCTTGGGAATACTTGAGTATCATTGATGAATACCATGTAGATTTATTATTTATTTATCAAATTTATGTACCTGCCCACCTTACAAAGAAATGACTTTGGGCGGTGTACAAACAAGGCTAAAAACAATTAATTAATAAATGGCCGTGGGCATCACAAAACCCTATAATTAATATATCAGGCTTCAAAGGAATTGTGTCCAAATCATTCAGTGGGTGTATGTATTGCAGAAAAAGGCTTCATGCCACAATCTATTTTCTCCCAGAAGGTTCACACAGAAGATTTTGTATGTATATAGGTCACAGTGATAAAACAGAGTATGTTCTGCAGTATCCATACTCCATCCAGTTCTTAAGGGTTGGATACTTTTTATAAATTTTCAAAGAAACTTTTTAATCCAAATTTTCTAATGCATAAGCCCACATTGATCTGTACACTAGGGAAACTGCATGTAAATTAGCATGCATTATTTTGTATTTCTTAATGTGCAGCTGATGCAGATATAGGAGGAAATAAAGTTAGAGTTGAATACTTGCAAGTGAATTGACTATTGGGAAATTTAATTAACTAATACTAACAAACATGGATCAGTAGTTAGACTGGTTGAACTAATTCATAGTTTGAATTGGATTTAAATGCAAATTCTAGGTACATTGAAAATGCAATTCACATGATGAATTAATTGATAGGTCATTCAAAAATGATTCTAAGTAAAAATAAACTGACTCATCTCTCAATTCATCCTCAAGAACCTATCATTCTTAGCTATTGTTTTGCAAATCATCTTTAGCTTTACTTGTTCAGTCATTGCACCGAGTATCACATATCATATTTACTTGAAAGGAAGACAATCTTGAATTTAAGATGATCCTTTGGAAGAAAAAAAAAGTAGAATTAGACAAAAAATATATTTAAACATATACTAAAGCTCTATGTGGTGCCCATTTTCAAACCACGATTGCCAGCTTCAACTGACACAGATGCTTCCTCCTCCAATACTATTGTACTGTACATGCTTGTGCATTTGCGCATGTACAGTATGTGCGCACATACTGGCTAGAGGCCACATTTCAAAATAAGGCAGGTCCAAAATGAGGAAGGAAGGAGGCTGGAGAGGTGGTGAGAGGAGAAATAAATGAGATAGGGATAAGGAAGGAAAGAAAATAATAGAGAAAGAGAACAGAAAGCCCAGTAGGTACTTGGACCTTACCCAGCAAGTATAAATATACAATAGGAATGCTGTAGTAATTTTGAAATCTTACTAAATTCAGTTCATAGTCTGCTGCTGGGCTGTGAACAGATCACTTTAGTGAGGTGATGGAAACGCGTTAGGACTAGGGTTCAAAGTCTCAAGACATTGGAGAAAGAACTCCCTTCCCCCCCCACACACACACACATTCACACTTTCATTTGCAACCCAAAAACTTTGATAGAGGCATTTGTGCTGAGTTGTAAGGAAATTCAAACCTACTTGCATGATTACAATGTTGTAAATCCCATTGAGATCAATGGCTTTTCCAAATGAATATGCTTGGGATTATCAGACCTGTTTGATCACTGTGAAATCCATCAAGAGAGATGAAAACTATTTAAGGGGAGTAGGAGGTCTGCATGCCATTCCTACCCATTCCTCCGGTTACTCTCCATAAGGAGGATGACATTTTTAAAAAATGAATGGGGAGCAGACATCTCCATTGTTACCCCTTTTCTGCCACTCGCTTGTATCATTGATAGCTAGGTACCTTGATTCTCCCACTCATCTTCTTCACTTTGAACAGAATCTGCTTTGAATATAAGACAATCCTCCCACTTCAGGGATAAGTAAATGTCTTTTTGGTTAACCTCCCACTCCTCATCTTACTTGACTTCCAATGGCTATAGTTTTTTTAAAAAAAAAAACTTTATAAAACACACGCTTAGCCTACTTGGAGGTCAAGCATTCTCTTTGTCCCTACACAGAAGGTTTCTTAAATCTCCTGAACCACAATCACACCTTCATCTCCAACTTGATGTAGACAATTGATCCTGTCTACGGGGATTCTGTCCTACCTACCCTCTTGTAAATCCCTTGTTCCTTGTTTTAAAACTCCCTTTTAAAACATCTGCAAGAACAAAGTCATATCCTTCTGAAGAATATGCGATTCCCAGCCAGTCTTCTGTGTAAGACCATGTTCTTGGCACCACCACCACCACCTCCCAAAACATAAGAGTAGTATTCATTAGGGAAACATCTCTCCAATGAAGTCCTTCTTAGATTTCATTTTAACTCTGCAGGTATTTCCTCCATGTTCTTGCTGTGTCATGCTCTTGTATTTCTCAGTGAGGTTGAAGGGGCAGATCTATTAGGTTGGAACTGGTTTGTCTCTGAATGCTACAATGGATTGTAAGCTTAGCAAGGGAGTGTAACTCAGCTCTTTTCCTTCCCTCTGTGTTCCCTCCCCTCACACCCCTCCTTTTATGGATATTTCTCCCTAGGGTTTACCCCTCCCCTCCACCCCACCCCTAATTGGGTTTAGAAGTAACCCTTCTTGAGAGGAAAGAGCCCTCCCTCAATCAGCAATTTGGGAGATGAAAAACATGCTGTATCAGAATTTGGCAAGAAGCTATTTCTCATGCTGCTGTAACATCTGGCTCAATGCCAGGAGATATTTTCCTGATTTTCCTACCAGCTCTCATTCAATGTGATAATTTGCTTTTGAAAGTCTTCCTAAGGGGAAAAAAAATTGGAAAACTTCCCATGAGTGAAACGATGTGCTCTTCTGCTTATTTTATTTATTTATTTATTTATTTATTTATTTATTTATTTATTTATTTATTTATTATTTTTTATTTATTTATTTAGTCAAACATGTACAAGATAGCAGGTATAGGTATAAACATAAACAAAGGAAGTAAGTACAGATAAATGGGGACAGTAAGACTGGGACGGTAGGCATGCTGGTGCACTTATGCACGCCCCCTTATATTACTACAGAGTGACCAATGGGGTGTATGATATCATCCAGCCTTTCACTGCACCATCATCATACTGGGCTCTGGCTCCCTTGACCTATTAAATCCCCATAAATATCATCATGACTATATTTCTTCTGGAGGAATTCTGCTGTTACCCTTGCTTGAGAAACTCCGGAATAATTTCTTATTTCCCCTGGAGAAATTCTGAAAATTCATTGGACTCCGCCTACAAGTTTGGAAGGGAATTTGAAAGATCCCTCTGTGCCCATCTTTGATCTGATTTGTCCTCTCGGGCCATTTAGGGAAGAGCCAGATTTATTCCTAATCTCTGAAATGAGAAATGGCTTTAATTGGGAAACGTTATCTACAGTATTACATTTACAATTGTAGTCTAAATTGTGAGAAAGCCATGTCTGCTGTGGGGGGAAGGAAAAAAATGATTTCACTGGATAATCTCAAACATATTTTTTTTCTTGATGTGAGCTGAACTGTTTACTCAGGCCAGGTCTGTCATTTGGAAAAAAAGCACTTTCTGGTATGAAATCAGTACCTTGTCCCTGTTGACAATGGTACATCTCTCTTATACTTGTAGTATTGCCCATCAGTGAGAAACCAGAGGTGAACTATAAACGAGTCGATCAGTTGAAACCATTTCGTAAGGGGGGAAAAAGTTGTAAACCAAATATTCCTAGTCTCCTATTTCTCTATTCAGCTATAGGTCCTCCATGTTTGAGTTCTTCATTGAGGGGAAAAAAGCATTTTAGTTGTAATGAACACCCACAGGTAAAAAGAAGGAAGACACCAGCAAGAAACAAGTTATCACAATGCAGTTTATTTGCAATTTCAAGCATGAAGTTATGGAGAACAATAGACTGAGCAAAAGAAGCCAAATGGTTGCTATTTTATTTACATCAAGCATTTGGGGACACTTACAAAATAAGCCATACAAAGTATTATGCATTTTTAAAATGTTCATCAATTGGGAAATTTATTTTAATGGGTAAAAAAAATCATCATCTTGCGGGGAGTGGGGGGTCAACCAAAAGAATACTAAAATTATTTTTCTGTGGTTCATGAAGTCAAATGCTATGCTTCTTCTAGGCACAGAACAACAAAAGGCATCGTTTAAAAAGATGGCTGACCTAAGCACTTGTCTTCTAATTCCCTATTAAACAATGTGTTGTTTTGACTATGTATATTCTTCGGGATGTTGGAAGTGGCCTGCCTACTATTCAGGGGTGGGTTCTAACTTACCTCGCTGCCGGTTTGCTTCCTCCCGCGCCGCGTGGCCGCGCCGCGTGGCTGCACGCGCGCTTCGCACGCACGCCCATGCGCAGTGCAAAAAAATTTTAAAAAATTCCATCCCCCCCAAAAAAAGCCAAAACCAAGATGCCGACGCATGTGCGGTGCCAGAAACTCGGCTTCTGCGCATGCACAGAAGAAAAAAATCCCCCCCCAAAAAAAAATTTAAAAAAAAATTTTTTAAAAAAAGATGGCGGCGTCCACGGACCGGCACCGACCAAACCGGATCTGTGACATCATCGTGACATCACCAGCGGGTCGCTACCGGTTCGGGCGAACCGGTCCGAACCGGGAGGAACCCACCTCTGCTACTATTATAACTGAATTAAAGCACATGAGCTCTGGAAAACCAAAAATATACCAAGCAATATATACCAAACAGAGCAATGGGGCTTAAGTGGAAAAAGTACAGGCCCTGATGATACAGACCAGTTTGGGTTACACTTTCCTCCTGCTTTCAATGGGGTTTAAGATAATATAATTATATTGCATTCATTGGCTGGTGCAAAGCACTTAACAAAAAGAGCAGCATAAGAAATCGCAGAAATGTGAAAATGGAAGTGAAACTATGACCATAAAATGAATGCCAATGCTGGAAACAATTCAGTGATTTTTTTAGTGCTTAATAACAACCGAAACAAAAGGTCAGCATTTTCCCCATCCTGTTGATTTCAAATATGGAGAGCGGACTGAATACTTAATCTCCCACTGAAATCAGCAGGGTATTAAAAAAATGTTTTATGTGGCCAGATTCTATTCCTAAAATTTTGCACTATAACAATAGTATTTGAGGTGGGGAAGGGGGTTCCTTTTAGGAATAATACTCAGAAGCTTTGTGCTTGGCTTTTTTGATTTGTTTGCTTTTGACTAAAATCAGCCTTCACCAGATTCCTTTTCTGATGTAAAACTTGTTTGCCAATTCATGGGGGGGATGGACTAGATGACCTACAAGGTCCTTTCCAACTCTGTTAATCTGTCTGAATTCCTATCACAAAAGAGCATCATCATCCTTCTGAAAGAGAGTAGGGGAGGAAACGATCAATTCTGTCCAATGTGCCTGTAGGAAATATGGTACTTCTTTACTGCAGGCAGAATAATAACAAGAGAGAGAGAAATCAGAGACGCCTTGACAGCCACAAGTCACGTTGGTTGGGAAAGAGACTTGTAACACTGAAACTGCCTGGCGAAGGGGTGACAGGAGCCATTTCTCATGAACGGCCAACATCTGCTCAGATGTGTTCATTCAGGAGACAAGGGACAATGTCTGTTCATATTAAACTTCTCAGGGGGGGGGAAGAAGGATGACTAGCTTGGGGACTTGTACTGATGCTGGCAATTAGGAGCTTTTTTCAGAATCAATTGGCAACGTGTTCTTTTTTTTTTATCTGACTACTTTTCGGCTGGACGATGAGGTTGTGGTTGAGACATATTTCATGCTGGAAGAGCCTCCTCCACCTCCAACACCTTTTCCCCCACCATAGCTTCCAGTGCTGTAACTGCTCCCTCCAGTAGCAACCCCACTGCTTATACCAAAGCCGCCAGCACCAACCCCTCCCATTGTCAGGCCCAGGCTGCCTCCAGCACCACTGCCTCCCCCTCCTCCACCAATCCCCAGGCCAAATCCTCCACTGCTCACACGACCACCTCCGCTCATGGTAGATGAGCTGCTGACCACCGCTGCAAGAAAAACACAGGTGCGTTACTGGACTTTGTTCCAACCATTGGCTGTAACCCATAAGAAGGAATGGATCTTAGAATAGAATGAGCTGGAAGGGACCTTGGATGTCTTCTAGTCCAGCCCCCTGCTCAAGCAGGGGAACCTATACCATTTCAGATAAGTGACTGTCTAGACTCTTCTTAAAAATATCCAGTGATGGCACACCCATGATTTCTGGAGGTAAGCTGTTCCACTGGTTAATTGTCCTCACTGTTAGGAAGTTTCTCCTTAATTCCCCGGTCGCTTCTCTCTTTGATTAGTTTCCATCCATTGTTTCTTGTCCTGCCCTCTGGTGCTTTGGAGAATAATTTGATCCCCTCTTCTTTGTGGCAGCCCCTCAAATACTGGAATACTGCTATCAAGTCACCCCTAATTCTTCTTTTCTTTAGACTAGCCGAACCCTAATCCTACAGCCATTCTTCATATGTTGTAGTCTCCAGGCCTTTGATCATCTTAGTTGCTCTAAGACATGATGGATGACCATCATACTCAAGTCTTGGGGACTACAAGGGCATATCCAAGTCATTCTCATACTCCAGGATGCTGATTTCCCCACTATAGTCCCTGGCCCTGAAATTATCAAATGCACTCCCATCCAAATTCTAACTAGGTAGGACCCTGCTTAACTTTTTAAGGTTACAGGTGCTACCACCTATTGAAGGCAACATGAGTAGCATTACTGCCAAATTGCTCGCTCAAATTTCCCATCTAGTGTGGGACGCCGTTCAAAATTAAATATCAAGGGATATCTCTTGTAGTGCTCATAGAGGATGGCCTTGGAGAAGAAATGGAAGATCTACTACCAAGGCAATGATCAGATAAGCAAGTTTTTAGCCCAAGCAAGGAAAGTGGTTTATGAAAACACCTCAGCCAGCCCCCCACCACCCCACTGCCCAACTTTAATTCACATGAAGATAAAAGAGGGAGAAAGGGGAGCACATTCAGAGCGCATGCGAGATTCTGCTACTATAGCTGTTCTAATAAAAGTAGCTTTCAATCTACATAGTGTCTGTTTCTTCATCTGTTTTTGTCAGCCTTGCGAGGTAAACTAGATAGGAATCAATAGCCAGACAAGCTAATTCTACTTTATTGTAAAGTTTCATTGACAGAATCTTGCAAGTCTGAAAGTTCAATCCTCCCTCCTTGCCGCTCTCTCCTTTACAGCCAGAGAAACTAGGGAGGGCCCCTTCTGAGCCTCTTACCAGCTGCCACTATACTATCTCTTATCTGACCATTCCCTTCACAGTGTCTCTTTGCCTGGTCAATCAGAATAGAGCTGGAAGGGAGCTTGGAGGTCTTCTAGTCCAACCCCCTGCTCAGGCAGGAAACCATATACTCAGACAAATGGTTGTCCAATCTCTTCTTAAAAACCGCTAGTAAGGGGGGCACCCAGAACTTCGGGAGGCAAGCTATTCCACTAATTAATTGTCCTCACTGTTAGGAAGTTTCTCCTTAATTCCAGATTGCTTCTCTCCTTGATTAGTTTCTGGTGCTTTGGAAAAATAAGTTGACCCCCTCTTCTTTGTGGCAGCCCTTCAAATACTGGTTATACTGCTATGTCCTCATGCCTAGTCCTAGTTTGAATTGACCACAACGTAATCCATTTTAGTTTCCTTTTCTTAAAGCCTCATGTCTCACTTTTAATCTAAATTATTATTTTCATCGATAGTATAAAATAGGATAGGCAGCACCCCTACACACACACACACACACACACACACACACACACACACACACACACAATGTAATGCTTCTTATTTGATCCTCTTGCCAGTGATAAGAGAGTATTTTTCAAGATTTCTAAATTATTCAGTATTAATATTAAACAATACAGTCTGTCCTTCATGACTAATTAGCATAAATGAAATACTTACACATGCTCACAGGGGCAGTGAGTTCTCCAGACATCCTATAGGCAAGAAAGAAGAAACAGTATGGGTATAAGTCAATTGCCTTTATCATGTGTAGCTCATAGCTCATAGCCTAGAAGGCCCTGTCCTTGCAAATAAAGATCTTGGGATAAAGTATCAAGTGAAAACGAGGAACCACCTGTCACTTTAAATTCTCCATCAGATGGGTGACAAAATAAAGGAAAACATACCTTGTGTCGTCGTCGTCCCCCACACACACACATTCACACTTCTTTCCTTGCATTGTCTATATGTAAAAAATAGGAATTTGGGTAGTGATGTATTGACATGTTGGGGTGAGGGATGTAAGTTGCACCTCCAAAAATCCTTCTAGAAACTGTTTTCCCTGGACCAGACATCCTTGGTCTTGTTCTCTCCTGAGACCACAACTCCCCTGATTGAGCATTGAAGTAAAAAATAATAATAATCAGAAGTTCTCCAGGCTGAAGAAGATGGCTTTAGACGCATGATTTGTCAAACAGAACAAAAGTATAACCAGGAAACAGACCTCATTAAGGAAGTGAGACCAGGAACCTGAAGTATAACGAAATTCCTGTGGATGTTAAGCTCACTGAAGTGCTATATCTGCTGCATTTATTCTTTCCTGCTTTTGGACTATATACCAAAACTGCCTTAAATAATTTGCTACTCCAAGAGACTCCAGCAGCTGACATATTTTCTTCATATACTGACTCCTGCTAGCTTTTTAGCTATTTTTCAACCAGACCTTTCCATTTTTCTTGGTCTTTGTCCGTAATAAATATTTGATTTGATTGACCCTCTCATTTTTTCTTATTCAACAGAGAGGGTTTATACACATAACTAAGCCATTTAAAGGTTGACTGGACTACTGAGAAGAAGAACCCACATCACACCAGTGCAAACTAATCACATTATGGATCAGTGCCACTAGTGAACAAAGCTGTAGAGTAATACTTTTCTTATGAAAAGCATAAAACAGAGATTTTGCATATGCCACTACAAATAGATGAGTTCAAAAGAACGCCCAGGCCTGGGTGCTCTACAACTAAAGAGAAATCCTTTAACGTAAGAATCTATTTCTGCGAAGCTGCTGCAAAAAAGTCATTGGCTTCAGACTGAATGGAAAAAAGAAAAATAAATTGGCCTTGACAGGCTGGGGCTCTTTGGTATAATTGGCTCCTATCCCTGCCAGCCAAAGGAAGCTTACCGTTTCTCTGCCTTTCCTTCCTGATAGAAAAGGCAGCAATTTTATTAAACAAATTAAAACAAAACAAAAAAAATCCTAGGGAAACCTGAGGGGATTAAACAATCTACATCCCCTTATAAAGGGGATTGTGCAAGAGGCAGGGCAACTGCATAACATTTATGCACCATCTGAAGCACACCCCTGAGCTTGGAGGGGTCACATGAAGGATTAGGATTTGGGAGGAGACTGAAACAGGTTGCACAGTAGTCTTTTCAGCTGGCTTGCAGTGGTTCACCCCTCCCTAGGGGCATCCTGCCCTCCAAGTCTGAGCAGAACACAATTCTATAGGTCCTTGTCCATTGCAGACTTAACTGGGAAGGGGGGAAGAGGAGGCTGCCCCTCTTGTGCTGGCAGAACTTATGTTTCAGCCCTGAGGAAGCAACCTGGCGCAAAATGTCCATGCTCGCTCTGCGGCTCAACCAGGAACCCACAAGAAAGCATTTTGTAGCAATCGGTGACTGTGTTGTTGCAACACAGATGGTGCAACCTCTCTACCAGCTTCCCTCATCTTCTCATAGAATGCAAAACCTGTCTTCTGTACCCAGTTAGCATTGTGCTCTCAGCAACAAGCTGCCTTGATGGGACTGTCTTAAGAGTGCCCTCCTGAGGCCAGAGTGCTCATCTGCTTTGTACAAAAACATTGTGAGGGGAAACAATCCTGACCCTTATTGCCCTTCAGGCTTATCTAGATGGCAACAGGAGTCCACCAAGAGCATCTGCTCTTCTTCAGGGTCAGACGTTAAGCAGAGTTAAGTACATGAACAAATGTTGCTAAAAATGTTGGTGTATATACAATTCCCCTTCGTGGATTCAATCCAAGATCACCGCAGATGGGGACTGCAGCCAAGAAATTAAAAGACGCTTGCTCCTGGGGAGGAAAGCTATGACAAATCTAGACAGCATACTAAAAAGCAGAGACATCACTCTGCCAACAAAAGTGCGTATAGTCAAGGCTATGGTTTTCCCAGTTGCAATGTATGGCTGTGAAAGTTGGACCATAAGGAAGGCTGAGCGCCAAAGAATTGAGGCCTTTGAACTATGGTGCTGGAGAAGACTCCTGCGAGTCCCTTGGACTGCAAGGCGATCAAACCGGTCAGTCCTAGAGGAGATCAACCCTCCGACTGCTCTTTAGAAGGCCAGATCCTGAAGATGAAACTCAAATACTTTGGCCACCTAATGAGAAGGAAGGACTCACTGGAGAAGAGCCTAATGCTGGGAAAGATTGAGGGCAAAATAAGAAGGGGACGACAGAGAATGAGGTGGCTGGATGGAGTCACTGAAGCAGTCGGCGTGAGCTTAAATGGACTCCAGAGGATGGTAGAGGACAGGAAGGCCTGGAGGAACGTTGTCCATGGGGTCACAATGGGTCGGACACGACTTCGCAACTAACAACAACAATATACAGATTATTCCTTTTTTACACGGGTGTAACTACTGGCAATTATTTCACCCCGAGAAAAAAATACATTTAGTTCAAGGGTTACTACAGCATAAGGTTTTTCCAATGTACTGAATCAGACAGTGGCCTGAAGGAAGGCTCAGAAACAAACTGCACCAACACACATAAGCCAGAGGCATTAGGTGTTCTTCAGACAGAATGCATTTCATAGTCATTCTTTTTTTTTCCTGGTCTATAATTCAGTAATTTTATATCCTGGACTATTAGTGCAGGTAAGTAACACTAAACCATTGTCTTTATTATCTAAAAGTACCCCTTGCTCCTTCCTCTATCAGGTGCTCCATGCTCCATTATTTCAGCGATGAAGGACAGCTATGGGGTTGAACACAATGAGCCCTGATCTCCATTCTTGTGGGCACCAGAGTTGATTTACGGTTTCCAGAACTAACTGCAGCAATATCTTAGGGAATATAGAAAAGTACAATGCAATTTAGCATCAACACTGCCCACCCCCCACCCCCTTCAGTAGCTGACAGAATTCTGGGAGTGGTCTTACAATTAATGCCTACCCTGGGTTTCCTTGTTCAACAAAATCCAAGGTACTGCTGCAACCGACACCAAGTACCAAAATCCAGCACACCATTGAAATTCCCAGAATACCATGGAGCCACAATATCTCAGAGAGATGAGGAAAATGAACAACGCAGCCTTTCTGCTCTGGCATTGGTGGGAGAATTTTGGCACAAAATCAGTTAAGCTCCCAAAGCATGTCAACAAAAGAAGTGACCACAAGATGTCACTTTGCCCAGTTGCCTTCCAGCAAGTCCTTCTGGCATTAGTTCACATCATGCTTCAAAGCATAGTTAAGTAGTGGAGGACAAAATGAAAACTAGGAGCTCTTCATATTTAAAAACAGGTTTTCCTCATAAGGTTAATAGAAGCTAATGTCTTTTCAGAGAAGTCAAAGATTTTAAATTCTATCTTTTTCCCATTGTCCTGCCTCATGGTCCCAACAGGGAAAGAATACAGAATAAGTTAGAAGGGAACTGGGGCTTTTCTAGTCCAACCCCCCTAATCGAGCAGGACATCCAAAACCATTCCAGACAAATGGCTGTCCAATCTCTTCTTAAAAACTTCCAGTGTTAAAGCACCTACAACTTCCTAAGGCAAGCCATTCCACTGATTAATTTTTCTCACTGTCAGGAAAGTTCTCCTTAGTTCTAGGTTGGATTTCTCGTTGATAGGTTTCCATCAATTCCATTCTTGGCTTGCCCTCAGGAGCTTTGGAAAATAGGTTGTCACCATCTTCTTTGTGACAACCTTTCATATATTGAAAGATTACTATCATGACACCCGTGTCCTTCTCTTCGTTAGACTAGACATACCCAGTTCCTGCAACCATTTATCATATGTTTTAGCCTCCAGACCCTTCATCATCTTTGTTGCTCTTCTCTGCACTCCTTCTAGAGCAGGGGCGTCAAACTCGTGTCGTCATGTGACATATTGTGACTTTTTTTTCCCTTCGCTAAACCGGGTGTGTGCGTGACCAGCGGATGACACATCCGGCCAGCGGGCCATGAGTTTGACACCCCTGTTCTAGAGTCTCAACATCACCACATCACATTGTGGTGATGCAGCTGCTATTTTTCTTTTGAAAGGATGAGAGATCTTTTCTTGGTCTAAACATGATGGGCTTTGAGCCTTACCCAGATATCTTGGACATATCTTGCAAACTCTTGGTGCAGCACAAATTATGAAGGTGCCCTCCATTTCTAGCTACTTCCTCTTTCAATAAAAGCCCATTGATTTGAGTGGGCTGGGAAAGAGATTGGTAAAGCCATAGATGTTCTTCTAAAGAAGAACAGAGTAGTTGTCATCTCATTCACCATCACCATAATCACTGGGTTGAAGACAACACAACTCTTGGCCTGGCAGTTTAGGACACCTTTTCCCAATCTGGTGTAGACCAATCCCTATTAGCCCTAGGAAATTAAAATATGTACAACCCATCTGAAGGGCATCAGATGGTAGGAGACTAAGTTATGGTATGAACCAAGGCAGCTAACATGGAAGAAAATCTGTCAAACATAGGGGGAATTACTTTAGGAGTAAATATACACACATTTGGATTGCAAATTGATGAAATCTTAAAATGTAAAGATATTGCAGAGAGAGAACCAGATTTAATTTCCAGCACACATTTTATGTAGAATACAAGCCTAAGGCATATTTACTTTGTTTATAAAAATATACTTGAGGAAAGATTGCTTCTATATCTGTGCAGTATTTTCTCTTCTGAATTTTCACCACTAATTAAAAATATCAGGAGTGAAGGATAACTTTATGTGTCTCTCTCCAAGTCAGCAACCAATTCTTACTATGAATAATGACTAAGCAGTATTATGGTAGACATAACAACTGCAATTCATTCCAGATTGTATAGGAAACATAGTTTTAGTTATTTACTTGCAATTATACAAGCATATATTATTTATTTACATTCTTAAAAGCCTACCCCATGCTAGAAGCATTCCCAGCTAATGTTAATGCAAATTATGGATGTGTGGAAATGTCTTCTACTATGCTGATGATATTGAACAGCATGTAGTGCTTCCTAAATATGCACATTGAACATTCAGACATTTCAACATTGTTGGAAATGTGCCATACAAATGTTAATATTTACATGCAGATACACACACACACACACACACACACACACACACACACACACACACACACACCTGCCACATTCTAAACTTCCTACTGACAGCTTGAGAATTACTTTTATTTACTGGCTAAATAGACCATAACATATACTCTAGATTTTGAGATAAAGTTAGACATCATGTTTAAGGAGACAACATATTTAGGGGTAGAAAGAGAAAAATCATTTTAGCTACAAAATATTTGATATAACTTTTCATTGACAGGACTCTTGTTGTTTCCAATGAAATTTTTTGCTATTGCTGAGTTTGGGGGAAATGTCCTCTATATAATGTCCTCTCCTTGGAGCCCTTTGGAACTTTATCCTACACACTGAATTGTGCTAGGCAAAAGGAAACTGAAAGAGAGAGAAAGAGGAAGGAATAAAAACTGCTCAAAACTGAATAAACTAAGGATCAGACCCAGGGACAGTATGGTTGAAGAAAGACAGCCTTCTAAAATGGATGAACTAAATGCATTTTTTTTCTAATTTGGCATCCATCAAATGTACTATTCGTCTCCGACTGGAAATTCTGGGAATTTTCTAAGAAAACAATCAGTGGAGGAAGCCTGCAAAACTCTGAAAAGAGAATCAATTAGAAAAACATACAGGCTCCAAAGCTAGGACAAGATCTTTGTTACAGGCCGAAAAAGAATGATGGACAAACAAACAAAAAATTAATGGGGAAGACAGTGGATGCACAGGCTGTATTTCATACAGAGTTATAGAAAAAGCAGAACAGCTACAATGACAGGTATGTGTGTGTGTATTCCTATGTTTAAGATTGGGTAAAATCGACACACAAGAAACATGCAAATAGGTATGTTTCACTCAGACACACGATACATCGCAAGATGGCACCCACCTGCATTCTTCGCCTTCGAGCAGTGTGCGGTATGTAGCAATCTCAATATCCAGAGCCAGTTTGACATTCATCAGCTCCTGATAATCCCGCAGGAGACGCGCCAGCTCATCCTTCGAATTTTGCAGAGCCAGTTGCAGGTCGCTTAATTTCATTCGGGCATCTTTCAGGGCCAACTCCCCACGCTGTTCAGCATCAGCAATTGCTCCTTGAAGACTGGCAATCTGGATACATTCGTATATTAATTAGGTTCTAATTTCATGATACGTGTGTGTCATAGCATGCGTGACTTTGTGAAGTATTAAATATAGATGTCTTAAGAATTCACTGGTAAGAGTCAGCACTTTGCCTCTCATTTCTGTTATAGCAGCAGACAGCTAAGTGTTTACAAGAGGATTGTAAACAGGATCACATTATTGTACACTGGCTTTTATTTGGACCTCAGAGCCTCAAAAAAAATCAGATGGTAACATTTAATTGCCCCAATTACTCTTCAAATCCCTACCTCAACAAGGATATTGATAAAATAATGTGTTATTAAATTGATGGGGTGAACAGATTCAACAGGACTCGCGCATCTTTCAATGGACAAGTCCAAAATCTGGTTGAAAGGCCACGGGGCAAATTCAATTTCAGCAAAATGAATTTCAACGAACTATGTAACTCAAGGGATCCCTCTGTGAGTTGTAATGGCAGTCCTCGACTTAGGACCACAATTGCGCCTAAAATTTATGTTGTTAAGTGAGACATTTGTTAAGTGAGTTTTCCCCATTTTACATCCTTTCTTGCCATGGTTGTTAAGTGAATCGCTGCAGTTGATAAGCTAGTAACACAGTTGTTAAGTGACTCTGGCTTCCCCATTGACTTTGGTCGCAACATGTCCTTGGGACACAGCAACGGTCATAAGTATGAGTCAGTTGCCAAGCATCTGAATTTTGATCACATGATCATGGGGATGCTACAACGGTCATAAGTGTGAAAAACGGTCATAAGTCACTTTTTTCAGGGCCATTGTAACTTTGAATGGTCACTAAATGAACTGTTGTAAGTTGAGGTCTACCTGTACTCTCTCTCCTTCACTATCTCTTTCCATCAAGTTTATCCTTCAGCAAACCAGCTCAGAGGGAGTGCCACCTTCTGTTCCTAGGCAACCTCCAACTATGAGACTTAACAGGGCAAGAATTATTTATGTTAATAACATGAAAATGTGCTTAGATAATTAAGAAGTTTACTCTGGTTTGATGTGCCAAATGCCAATAAAACCTTTCATGGTCCTCTTTTTTTCCTTGTGTACATCATCTTGGCCTAAGGCTTGATTCAAATTATTGCCAAATACTTTTTTTTTTCTAAAAATCTTGAGGAAATGCATACAGTATCATAACAAAAACTTATCTTGCATCTTGAATTTTTCATGCATTCAGAAAAACAGGTGCAGGGGGTTTGATTGTGGATGTTTTTTGAGCTTTTATCGGCATAGCCAACAAAAAGTAAACCAGGAAATTATCAAATACTGTATCTTCCTGCAAATGAGAGACTGAAGCTCTCTGAACCAAGGAATCATGCAGTTATTGCAAGTCATATAATATAATATATGGTGGTGCAGTGGTTAGAATGCAGTATTGCAGGCTAACTCTACCGACTGCCAGCAGTTCAATTCTGACTAGCTCAAACTTAACTCAGGCTTCCATCCTTCCAAGGTCGGTAAAATGAGGATCCAGATTGTTGCAGGGGGGGGGCAATACGCTGACTCTGTAAACTGCTTAGAGAGTGCTGTAAAGCACTATGAAGCAATATATAAGTCTGCTAGTCCTATTGCTATTCAACTTTGAGCAGTATTTTATTCAAATCATAGTCTTTCTGGAGCTAGTGAGTCCATTTCTATGTATTTTGTGAATAAATTTTGCATTTTGCTTATAAAATAGGATCTAATATTGGCATAATAGGGTGACAGGGTTTCAGAGATTATTCAAGCTGCCGTGTATTGTATTGAAGAGAATTTTTGGGAGCAAATTCATATTCAAAAGTATGCAACGATTTAAATGTGAGATTACTAGAATTTAGATTAATGAAGCTATTTTTATCCAAGCAGAACAGTAGCTGGCACACAGTCAAAGATGGTAATGGATGACTGACAGATAGTCCTGAGAATCAAAGAACACCTCCACATAACACTTCTTGCAATATTTCTGCTCCAGTTCTACTATAGAGGAAGAAATGGCAGCTTAGAATACATCTCTGCACATTGTGTCTCAATCTGGTAAGCATGAGTTATAAACAGTCAGGGCAGGGCAATAATCTCCTGAAAATGGTGGCAGGGATCATTTAATCAAGGAGCTATCCAACTTGAATGGATATGCTTGACCACTTTTCCTCAGAAATAAATCCTGTTGAAATTCGGTGGGAAAATGTTCCTAGCATACATACATGAATGAACTGCAAAATAATGTGCAAACTAAGAGAAGATGGACCTGTAACAAAGATGATAAAAGAGAACAGATAAACCCATGCAGACAGGAGTATTGCTATATTCAAATGCCCGCTTACCTGTTTCTTCACATTGTCCATTTCTGCTTTTAGTCTCTGGATAATCCGATTCAGTTCCGCAATCTCATTCTTGGTATTTTTCAGATCATCCCCGTGATCAACAGCTGTGCTCTGAAGTTCCTGAAACTGTAACACCAAAAGAGAATCCTTATGACTGATAGGAAGCAATACCAGCTTCATGAATTAGACAAGAGGCCTTGGGTATGAGGTGAACTCTCCTTTCCCTGGAAAAGGCAGATAAAAGATTTGCCGAATTTGCCACCTCTAAACCTAAATGTGATTTCAAAACAAAAAGTGGAATCCAATTTTTTGCCTCTTAGGAATATATTATGTATTGAGACAATGGCATCACAGTTTGTGTTTGTGTTTCAGCAGAGCTCAGTAGGCACTATAACTTTGTGGTTAAAATGATAGGTACAGAACTTGTAGTTGCATTATTTCTCATGAGAAATTGCAAAGTTCATGAGGTCCATCCACCATGGCTTCTCAAATAATAATGTCTAGGATTTTTCTGTTCTTCCTAGCAGTCCAAAAGGTTATGCTTGTTACGACCCCATTATAAAGGAACCTACAATATAAGACAAATGTTCTACATCAGATTCAATTCACTTAAAGGATTTCTGAAAAAAGAAAAGCCCATTGGAAGTATAAACCCATGGTCTGACTATCAACCCTCTCACTTCAGGCTTTCCTTCTGGTTAAGAAGAGCATAGATTCCAGATTAAAAGCTTATCTTAACTCCACAATCATCTCTGGAAAAGTTATACAGAGTCTTACCTTGCTTTGATACCATGCTTCTGCCTCAACCCGGCTCCTGTTGGCAATGTCTTCATACTGTGCTTTCACTTCAGCAATGATACTGTTGAGGTCCAAATCTCGGTTGTTGTCCATTTGCAAGACAACATTGGTGTCACTAATTTGTCCTCGGATTTGAATCAATTCCTTTGTGGAAAAACAAGATGCTATTATCCATCCATCCAGATGTTTCCCATTGTTACTCACTAATTCAAGTTCATCTTTGCCTAGCAAAATATTCTGTGGAAGCCAACTGAAAATAATTTTGGCAAAGCAGGAAGTTGTCAGTAGGCTGTCTAGTTAGTGTTTTCATCACTGACTACAGCATCTCCCTGAGACTCTAGATGGAGGTATGTCTAGTCCTATCTAGAAAAACAGTATGTCAACCTAGGAATTATGTGTGCTGTCAGAGTCTGCAACCAGCTGCATGGGTCGCTGGCGGGCCACAACAAGTACATGCTATACTATAAAGATGAAACCATACCCTGTTAAAGAACATGGTCCAGTATCTGGGGTCAGTGCAAGCCACTTAATGAGAGCCAACTGATTTGGACAAAATAAAAATCACATGACCAATTAGTTCATGGGTGTCAAACTCGCCGCATCACATTGCCATCACGTGACATATCGCAACGTTTTTTTGCCTTCGCGGAGCTGGGGTGGGCGTGGCCTGCATGTGACGCATCTGGCCCGCGGGCCGCCAGTTTGACACCCCTGAGTTAGATGGAATATACAGTTTTTGCCATTTTGCTGCTATCTGCTGGTCATTCAGGATTTTGCAGCCTTGATGTGGTAGGGCTAGATTCCCTTGGAAGATTCACCAAATGAAATCTCACCAGGGACTTGGCAAAGCTCAGCATGATAAGACTGCTGCATTCAGGAAATTTTCAATCGATTCATATGAATTGTGCTTATCAGTGGAGGCCTCTGTTCTGGGCAAGAAGAATAGACTCTTGAATGGATAGTTACAGTGCAATATATTACAAAGCTCCCTTTGATTAAAAAAGAAAACTAAAACAAACAAACAAACAAACCACCGGACCATAATACTGCTGCATAACAAAGAGAGCAAAGAGGACGGGTTTTTACTAATTTGTACTTCCTTAGCACTGACATGGGTCCATAACATCATGAATGCAAACCAAGTGCAACAAAACATCCATCTCACATTCATATCTATTCACGCAGATGCCTTTTCTGTAGACTCCTTTGATAAGTCCCTTCTAAAACTGTAAATTAAATCTGGAACATAGATTACATTTTGGGCCATTTTAATGGGAAACCAAACAAGCCAAAGCTAGCAAATGAATTCTCATCCCGGGCAACCAGTAATTTTAGTCAGTGTTCAGGTAAGAATGTGATTAAGAAAACTGAGTTTGGGCCATAATCCAGAAGTCTAGATTCCAGAAATCCCTGTAAATTTTAGTTTTCTATTGAATATAGGGTTCCATTATCAGATCTTTTCATACCAGAGTTTAGCTCTAGTCTAGTTTTATTTTATTTTTTTCATTTAAAACAAAGCTTAAATTAAAGAAACCTGAGCAACCTTTTTAGATATTTCCCAAGCTTTCACAATAGAAGAGAACATGGCTGTCAGCATAATAATGTGGATTTTTTAACCTGAGGATGAGGACAGGGGGTATAAGAGAGTGTAGTATAACCATTCAAACTAACTGATCTGATTATATGATTCTCATGTCTGGGAACCCATTATTAAAAACATTCTGATTCAGAGCATCAATTAAAAAGTACACTTTTTTTACAGATAGCACTTTCTCCATCACTGTTTCTAATAATAGTAGGCCTCATGTATATCAAATCGTTTACTGTTTCAAGAAGACATAATTGATTAGTGGACCTGACTGACTTCCTCTTTCTCCTTTGTAGTTCAATGGTGCCTCTACATTGTGTGTCAATTAACACCTCTTTAAAGAAACTAAATAGTATATAGGTATATGTAGCAGGTATATGTAGCAGCACTGTAGTTAGGTTCTCACATTACATCATGCCAACATTAAAGAAACAACAGTACATCTTAATGCAAAATGTTGTCCAGGCAATTGTGACTTAATCAACAAATCTGGGCTAGCAAAATCACATCTTAGCATGATGTGTGAATCCAATCAGGACACTCCCAAGTCCATATAGTGTATACTGGCCTCCAACGTTCCCTCTAACAAGGGAAATCGCTGCGCGGCAGTTCGAAACTGCTGCGCGGCGATTCCCTGTCACGTGCGCGGCCGCGCGGCCGCGCACCTTAGAGGGAACAGTGCTGGCCTCCCTCTCCCACAAAAGAGCCCCAAGGTTTTGATCTAAGTCCCCAGGAGATCTTTGAAATAGAATATGGTAGTTCGTAGGGTTGTCAATGAATCACAGTTGCTCTACTTGTCTAAGGACAAGTATAAAAAGTGGAAAGAGGGGCAACTAACTAAGGCAGAATATCAGCAAATAACCCGAGCCTGTAAAGACAAAGTGAGGAAAGCTAAGGATCATAATGAATAAAGGCTTGCGACAAAAGTAAAGAATAACAAAAAAAGCTTCTTCCAACCTGTTAAAAACAAGAAAAAAGCCAAGGAAACAATTGGTCCATTGCTGGGAGAAAGTGGCAAGAAGGTGACAAGCAACAGGGAGAAAGCAGAACTACTTAACTCGTTTTCTGCATCTGTCTTTACACAAAGGGAAAAAACAGTCCAACCTATCAAAAACAGCACTACAAAAAACAGATTAGGAACACAAGTTAAAATAGGGAAGAAAATGGTAAGTGAACACCTGTCTAACCTAGATGAGTTCAAATCACCAGGGACAGATGGATTACACCCCAAGGTTCTGAAGGAACTGGCAGACGAGATCTCAGAACCACTGAACTATATCTTTCAAAGATCCTGGAGCACCGGGGAACTGCCAGAGGACTGGAAAAGAGCTGATGTAGTTCCCATCTTCAAAAAAGGAAAAAAAATAGATCCAGGAAACTACAGACCTATCAGCCTGACCTCAATACCAGGGAAGATTCTGGAAAAGATAATCAAGCAACGAATCAGCGAACACCTAGAAGCAAACAAAGTAATAACCAAAAGCCAATATGGGGTTGTCAAAAGCAGATCATGCAAGACAAATCTTATTGCATTCTTTGACAAAGTGACAAAATTAGTGGACCAGAG
>QLTV01003097.1:2537688-2552964 GCA_003457575.1 Thermophis baileyi
CCACCCCCCAACCTCCCCTGCCACCATTGGCTGAAAATCTAAAATCTATAGCACAGCACAGGTATTGCAGATGGTTGATTGCTTCCCCTGAGGGGAATTTGATGCAATTCTCTTGCTTACTCCTCAGGATATGTTTGAAAAGAGCTTTCCCCATTTCTTGGAACAGGAACAGTTCTTTTTCTAGCCCTTGGCCAATCTCATCCATGCTTTAGGCAACAAAACTCCAGCTTCTGGTCCTATGAGTCAGAAAGGCTACCTTTTGTCCAGCACTGCTATCAAATACATGCTTCTATCAGTTGTTGCTGAACTACAACTCCCAGCAGATGTACCGGTAATCAATATAGTCATTGGTGAAGGATGTTGGGATTTTTAGTTCAACCATAGCTAGATCCTATAGGGCCCTCAAACCTGTTTAGCTGAACTGCAAAAAAAGGAAGGATTCCCAACTCTCAGTACCTTTTCACTGAGAAGGTCAGTAGCTGACTTCCTGCTTCTGATCTTTCCATAAAATGAATGAGAGCTTGCCATTGTTTTGAATCTGAGGGTTGCCCTTAGTTTGAATGGCAGACTGAAGTTTTAGGGTCAAACCAAGATGCTAAGACTGTTGACAGTGTTCTGAGAAGTACTGGGTTCTAAAAGTTAGCCATTTATGATTCACCTTCAAGAAAATGCCTCATCTATTCCGGAATGCCCTCTTAATTTAATTTGGGGAATAATCACCCAAACAAGCCTAAGCCAATCTTCCAGGTGAACCTACCTTACACCAATCAAACAGTACATCTGCTTGTGTAGAACTGCAGGAGCAGACTTTTCTTTCCCCATGAAACCTGCAATGAATAACCAACAACCAGTGACAGGGCCATTGGACATCGGACACAAAAAATAAGGCAGCAGCTGAAGGCCTGTTGTCTCTAATTGTAACAACAACAACAGTTTGGAGTATAATGCACAAAGGGAAGGCATCAATAATTCTTTTCATTCTTTCAAGGTCCAAAGCTAGAAGCAGACGGTGGTAAGGAAAGGCAGTGAAGCTTGTTTTAAAAAAAAGATAAGGACCCTGGGAACAGCAGAATTTAACAGCCTCATGTTTGGTGAGGAAGCAGCATAATTTCTGAAATGATGAAACATGAGTAGCTACAAGCCAGAGAACTCCCACCCTTCAACAACCCCCCCCCAAAAAAAGTATGATGCACATCCTCTTCATCCAGCTCACTTGGTACATTTCTGCAACCCACTTTATCTCCTGAGCTAGCAAAATCCTAACCCTGATCACATATCCTATCTAAATATCTTCATATATATTAGGCATCATTTACTATTCAAATACTCACAGGCAAAATGCTATACCCCTGACGGAAGGCATGACAGGACCTGATTAGCAGCTACTGTTTTTTAAAAGAGAGATTTAAAACAAGAACTCAGTAGCTTCAGCTGGAGGCAACAGGAGTTGCAGCTCTGAAATGAAGCATACAGAAAATACAGATGTAGAAACAGAATATTAGACCTGGCTAATCTAAGAACTTCATATTATTTGATTATTTCAACAATTGACATATCCTTTGGTCTTTGTAGCTGCATCAGGTTCATACTGAAATCCCAAACAACCACTAAGAGCCAGTTTGGTCTACGGTAGTAGTTAAGGCACCAGAATATCGTGAGTTCAAGTCATGCCTTAGCCATGAAAACCAGCTGGGTGACCTTGGGCCAGTCACATTCTCTCAGCCCAACTCACCTCAAGGGGCTGTTGTGGAGAAAATAGGAGGAAGAAGGTGTATTGGATATGTTTACAGCCTTGAGTTGTTTGTAAAAAATAATAATAAAGATGGGATATAAATAAATAAGTCAGTGTTTCTCAACCTTAGCAACTCTATGATCTGTGGACTTCAGCTCCCAGAATTTCCTGGCCAGGAAGGAATAGATAACCTGAAATTGAATCTTCATATTATCCGCAAAAGGCAAGTAAAATATTGAACCTACTGCTACTTCCTTAAAGTTAATATAAATAATTGGCTGAGTTCCTTGGGGACCTAAAAAACATCACAATTTCTTCAAACCATTCCCACTCACCCTCATGAAACTATACTTGATATGTTATATGTTAATATAGTATAAGTATATATGTTATATTACACTAAGCTATAACTGTATCCCCAAAGCCTACATAAACCCTCTTTTAATGCTATATATTAGGACCTCTGGCTTTTTTTAAGGTAACAGGCAAATGAAGCAATGCCAAATTATTTTTGAAAACTGGCAAGAAATCACTCTCTTGACAATAAGGTTGGAGGAAATTAATATAACTGAGGGAAATCCACCCTAGCCTTTGGCGATACTTCTGTTGAATTGGCAGTAATTTTACAACCAAGCATGCATTCAAGTCAGAAGCTGGGGGCAGAGACCAAACTATCTGGGGCAGGTGAGTCCTATTGGATAACAACCAGACCCTGGGGCCATTTTGCTGCTTCAAACTGCCATTTGCCTTAGGTAACAAAGGGAGAATTTTATTAAAATTGCTAGCGGGGAGAGGTGGAATGTTTCTTTTAGAAAGGAAGGAATCAGACCCAAAACCCATTTTGCTACTTACATCTAGCCCGTAAAGTCTCCTATAGAAAGATCTGGGGAGAAAAAACACTAATGATAAAGACTGAAGCTTTATCATAGCCATGGGGCTCCCTAGCATAGCAGTTTTGCTATATCTGGTTAGTCCAACAAACAGTCTCTTTCTTATGAATGTATTTGTTTGTTCCATCCATGTGTATATATAGTACTGTCCCTACAGGACTCCCTTTGAGTCCACATCCTTTTACTTTTCATAGTGCCGGGACTCTTTGGTGACTGCAGGAGATTGTCAGGATCCATTTGAAGGTGATGGTTCCTTTTCCCTCACTTGGCATCTTGCCCGTTAATAAATTCCAAAATGATGTTGGTTAAGCTAAGTCTGTCAAGGAAATAATAATTTTCAAACATTACTTCATTGCCCAGTGGTTCTCCCAATTAACTTGACAATAGTAGCATTTTATTTTGCAGTTGCAAACAGTAAATGATTGATCAAATGTGGTACCTCATCAGCAAACAGGCTGAGTGGAGAGCCCCTGATACAGAGACATATCCACTTCGATGCCAAAGAATATGCAGATATAATGGCGTCATGATTTCTATGTTGGAGTGAAGCTATCTCCAGAAGTAATATGTTTTACTTTTGATGTTTAGGCTTCAAGGGTCCTTCTCTACTGTATATATATGAAATCATTTGTAAATATTTGTTTGTTGCCCATTGGCTATTCAATTAACCTGACAATAGTAGGAAAACAACTAGAATAGGAGGCAGGAGAATTAGGTATGTTTGCTGCCTTGAGTTATATATAAATAATGAAGGATAAAATAATACTGTAATAACATCAGCGAGAAGAACTTTATTCAGCTACTGTAAACCAGAAACATTTCATCGGTTCTGATGCTTCATTAGCACCAGGCTGAATGAAGGACCCCTAATAGAAAGTAATCTCTGCTTTTTTTGGTAAAGAATACACAAACCAAGTTACATCATGGTTTCCATAGTAAAACCAGGCAATAGCCAAGTTTCCATTATTGACCTTTCAGCTTTAATTGCCACTAGGCAATCTATAACCCATTGGGTCATCATTTCAGAGATACTTTCTTTCCTAAACAGAGTAATCTCCAGTGGCCAAAATGAATAATATACATACTGTACTACTAAAACTCTTGTACCTGTAAGCTTGAACTAAGCAAAACAATAATCGAAGGGCAAAAGTCTTTCAACTAAGGTGCTTCAAATGGGCTAACTTACAGAATGTGTCTAAAATTCAAGATCCACGATTCCCATGGGATTGAAATTCGGCAAATTTGTGGTCGCTTCAATGCTGCTGCATAGCCACACCATTATCCAGAGGCTCAGTAGATCCGTCCCACCCTAGCCATTTGAAGTCTGGGTAGATTGGCTCTTCAACTGAGTCCAACTGAATGGTTTTTCATGTCTGCATTAATTGTGTCCTGCCACTTTTGTTTTGGTCTCCTATACATGCATTTGCCACTAATATTAAAGTGATAGGTGAGGTGCTGCTTATAAAATAAAGTCATGCCACTATAGCATTTTCTCTACTATTATTGCTGGACTGTACATTGCTGTCATGGTCAAGAAAGGAAACACCTAATGACCAATTGGGCATGTGCATCTCCATGACTTATAAAGGGTTCACCACTGATCTGGATGGTGGAGCTGCTCAGGCTAATTTCTAGATACTCAGTCGTCTTGATACTGAGGTCCAAACTGAATTTATTTATTTATATTTTTGTCATGTTTTTGTAGTATATATTGGAGGTGGTGACCCTTTGAGAGCAGTATGCAACAAAATTTCATTTTAATGTATGCCGATTAGTGTACATTTAAAGTGACAATAAAGTTATTCTAAGTCTATTGGTTAAGATGGTTTTTCCATATATATGGACAAAGCATTGTGCACTTTTTCCCTGGTGGCAACTGTAAGAAGACCATCAGCAGCATAGAGAAAGGCCCAGGAAGCACTGTGATGCAGGGGTCACACGAAGGTATCCATGAGCCGAGGTGGCGCAGTGGTTAGAGTGCAGCACTGCAGGCTACTTCAGCTGACTGCTAGCTGCAGTTCGGCGGTTCAAATCTCACCAGCTCAAGGTTGACTCAGCCTTCCATCCTTCTGAGGTGGGTAAAATGAGGACCCAGATTGTTGGGGGCAATATGCTAACTCTGTAAACCGCTTAGAGAGGGCTGTAAAGCACTATGAAGCGGTATATAAGTCTAAGTGCTATTGCTATTGCTATGACGAGAATGAACAGAAATGGCAATAATGCTGAGCTTTGGTTGCATGCCAACTTTCATAGGAAAGGTGACAGAAAGGTCAGTGATGCAAAATACAGGTAGTTGTTAGCAATAGCAATAGCACTTAGATTTATATACCGCTTCACAGTGCTTTACAGCCCTCTCTAAGCGGTTTACAGAGTCAGCATATTGCCCCCAACAATCTGGGTCCTCATTTTACCAACCTTGGAAGGATGGAAGGCTGAGTCAACCTTGAGCCTGGTGAGATTTGATCTGCCAAACTGCTGGCAGCCGGTGATCAGCAGAAGTAGCCTGCAGTACTGCACTCTAACCACTGCGCCACCGCGGCTCTTCAACTTACAACCATTCATTTAGTGACCGTTTGAAGTTACAACGGCACTGAAAAAAGTGACTTACAACCATTACGACCATTGTATCATCCCCATGGTCATGTTATCAAAATTTGGACACTTGACAATTGAGATGTATTTATGACAGGTGCAGTGTCCTGGGGTCATATTTTGCAACCTTCTGGCAAGCACAGTGAATGGGGAAGTCAGATTCACTTAACAACCGTGCTATTAACTTAACAACTGCAGTGATTCACTTAACAAAGCTGACAAGAAAGGTGGTAAAATGGGGCAAAACTCACTTAACAACTGTCTCACTTAGCAACAGAAATGTTGGGCTCAATTGTGGTCATAAGTCGAGAACTGCCTGTACACAGCCCTGATTCACCCCATTGGAAATGGCAAGTGCAACTAACATATAGCCACTGTAAAGGACTTGTCCTGTCATTTTGGCATGGAGCAGCTGAATCAAGTTCACAAATTTCCTTGGGCATCTATAGCAGGGGTGGACAGCTATGGCCCCTTTATGACCTGTGGACTTCAACTCCCACAGGGCTGGCTCAGGAATTCTGATCTATAGTATCTCAGGATGATCCAGAGAGCCTCCCTATTTACAGTGTCAAATGCCTTTGTCAAGTCAAAAAAGGCAAGTTCTGGACCTGCCTCCTGGCAAATATCATGTTTACTATATTTCATTCTGGCCGAAAGCCATACCGAGCTTCCAGGAAGTTCCTTTCTGAGAGAGTGGCAAGTCTGTTCAGGAGAATGCTGGCAAAACTCTTGCTTGAGATGGACAGTAGTGAGATATCCCTGTAGTTTGCTTCTCTTGTTTTTATAGAAAGATGCAAAGAGGGCATCACAAAAGTTATCAGGTATCTCTTCTATAAATCAGATATTTTCTGGAAAGTCTTGAAACACCTGCAAGGCATTTGGGTCTAGGACTTTGTTGATCCCAGACAAATATTCATAATATAAAAGACACAGATCAACATTTTAAAAAGTGGAAACACATAATCATGGGCCCACCGATTAGGAGTATTGTTAAATATTTTCTAGGATGCAAAACAAAAATATTTGATCTTTGCTTACTTGTAGCTTAGTGATAAACCCCCACACACCTGCCCACTAGCAGGTGTGGCTAGGAACCTTCCAAAGTTTGTCTAACCTATCTTCCTGTGTTGTATAAACCACAAATTCTTGTTTTTTTCCTCCTGGAACATCAGAGGTGGGTTCCTCCCGGTTCGGACTGGTTCGCCCGAACCGGTAGTGACTCGCTGGTGATGTCACGGTGATGTCATGGAACCGGTTCTGTCGGTGCCGGTCCGTGGGCGCCGCCATCTTTTTTTGGATTTTTTTTTTAAAAAAATTTTTAATTTTTTTCCGGGTTTTTTCCCTTCTGCGCATGCGCAGAAGACGAGTTTCCAGCACTGCGCATGCGTTGCCATCTTGTTTTCAGCTTTTTTGGGGTGTTGGTTTTTTTCCAGGTTTTTTTTTCTTCTGCACATGCGCAGAAGCCGAGTTTCTGGCACTGCCCATGCATCGCCATCTTGTTTTTGGCTCTTTTTTTTTTTTAAAAAAGATTTCGGATTTTTTGGCACTGCGCATTCACGCATGCGCAAAGCGTGCGCGCGGCCACGAGGCGTGGCCACGCGGCGTGGGAGGAAGCGAACCGGCAGTGAGGTAAGTTAGAACCCACCTCTGTGGAACATGATTTGTTTAGGATTTATTTTCCTAATATGTTCAAGGCAGAAGAAGCCAGTATCCCCGATTCGTACAACCCTGGAAATTCAATTAAACAGGCAGAAACCAGTGAGTATGACTAAGCTCACTTCCCAGTTGAAGCTTAGCTTATCATAATGTGCAAACACCAACAATTTCCCATCTTGTCGATGAAACAGGAAAATTTCTTCTCGATTTGCTCCTCTTCTTTGTGAACATTCTGAATCTCGGGGTCAATTTTCAGTTTAAGTGGTACTAGCAGACTTGGATTAATGATCACTTCTTGAATGTCACTCAGCAGACAGCTAAAAAAGCTGAGATCATGTTGACCATTACCAAAGTTACCATTGTCTCATCCAGTCCCAGCAAACCCACCCAAAGAAAGCCCAGGGCCACCACCAAATCAACTTGCATCCATGGGAAGCCCCTCCTGGAAAGCATAGCTTGGGAAATGCTTATTGTCCCCACTAAGATTATAGAGACTTCTGCTATTAAAGCCAGAGTTTCTGCTTACTCCTCCCCTGCTTTTACACCTTGGAGAGGTTTAATTGCTTCTGTCCTATCCAGTACCTGACCCCATCCTTTATCCTAAAGCTTTTGCATTCAATTGTCAATTCTGTATTGTGATGGTAGCAGTCCATAAAGAGATATGCAGTTCTATAGCCTCTCCACGAAGTGATCCTTTATGTATGACTACCCAAAGTAGACTTGGTTGGACAAGTGAAATGAAAGCAATTCAAAGTATTCAAGGGCTTGGTTTGGCACCATTCCATTTTTATTGAAACCCACTAAATATTGCTAATTTTCTTCGGGACTACCTCGCCCTTATTATATCTAGCAATTCTTCACAAATATTTTAACTTCAAGGAACTTTCTCTATATAATTAACTGGCTAGGTGGGTATTAAATTTGACAACTAAGAATCTTTTGAAAAGCTTTGAAATGTCTTTTTAATTGTTTTCTGCAATGCAGTCAGTCTTGACAGGTTTGACTAGTAATCTATGGGAATGGACAACAATTTATGGCATTCATCTCTCCAGCCTTTCCTTCAAAAGGAACATAGTAAGAATTCCTGAATTGATTTTGAAATTTTTGGGTTGGAGACACTGATCATTAGCAGTGGAATAGCATGTTTTTAAAGCAGCTGAATAATAAATAATAGAAATATTTTTCAGGAGTTCAGGTTTTAGAAAATATTGGATGTGTATAGAGAATAAAAGAATGGACATAAATCAAATCTGTCAATCAATGCTGAGCCAAGAGGGAGGTATCTCCCAAATTATTCACAGCAAGAAGGTTATTGATAACAGGTTTTGTTTAACATCAGATCATACACTGGCTCTTAGGCCATTATAATATATATTATATTATACTATAATATCATACAACAGAAAGGGAGAAAGCGGGCACAGGAAACAGATTGGTAGGGTAATTTCAAAGGAGATTGGCCAGCCTTAGACATCTTCCAAATAATAGATGAAACTGCTGATAACAAAAGATTTGTCCAAGGTATTACCAGCCTGTAGATAAAACTAAACACTTTTAACTGGTTTGTTCAAGTATTTCTATGAGCAACCACTAAGCAGGGATCCTTCCTTCTGCATTTTGAAGCTTTTCAGAACATAATTCTGAGGTATTCAGTCAATAGTTGCCACGGGCATGATGCTGACCTTCAAACAAAAACCAGACAGACTCAGCTACTCTGCCTAAATGTTTGCGGCTAAAAACAAACATGAAACTGAGTGAATGGAAATAAGGAAGTGAATGCTTCCCTTCCTGCCTCTTCTACTTCTTTTAACATTCTCTCCCATTAAAATCAATACAAGATCCATTATTTCAACTTTGGAGCTGGAGTTTAGAGATTAGCACCGTGTTTGAGGATGTAAGTGGAAGTCAAGAGGAGTTTATATCTAGTGCATCCAAAGAATAACCTCCTTGCTGCTTTTTAATGCAGTTTTAGATTCTTGGTTTTAGATTAATCATTGGTTGTATCATTTAGAAATTGATGTGTGACTGGTATTCTTTTTAAAATCTGTGATTTATTCATCGAAAATTTACTTGTATAAATTGAAAGATGGTTTATTAGCACACCAATAAAAAAACCCAAAGAGTTTGGCTGCTGTATGTATTTGCATATATATACTGTAAGTATATATTCAGCTCATTCATACACCTGCTCGCCCTGATAAGAAGATGTTCCACAAACTGACAAGAACACATCTTCAAACCACTCCTTGTCAACTGCAAAGGCAGACTCCCCATCGTTTCCCACTCCTCTTCAAATGCCATCTTGTACCTTGGCCAATTCAAGATCTCCTGAGCAGTCAATCAGTAGTGAATTGTTCTGAGATACGGCTTACCTTTCTGCAGGTAGCCAGCTGAGCTTTCTGTAGACATCCCATTGTTCTTGATCCCTCATTCTTAGCACCTGTTGACTTTTGGCAGCAACCAAGTCAGGCCCTCCTCTCCTATTATGCCACCTCTCCTATCTCTCTTGCCATGAGTGACAGAAGAAACAAGGAGAGATTGAGAGGAAGCAGATCTTTTGGGTACCTGTTCTCCTGGCACCATAAAGATTCGCTTTCTCTGAAGCTGGAGCAGGTGGGTCTTCACACTACTCTATTGTGAGGAGAGGGTCTGTTTACTGCCAGGAAGACAAGCATTAGAGCTACAAAGCTGATTAGGGGACAGAAGGCTAAAAATAGGAAGAAGAGTTGCAGGAATTGGGTATGTCTAGTTTAATGAAAAGATAGACTAGGGGTGACATGATAGCATTGTTCCAATATCTAAAGGTCTGCCATAAAGAAGAGGGGATCAAGCTATTCTCCAAAGCACCTGAAGACAGGATAAGAAGCAGTGGATGGAAACTAATGAAGGAGAGAACCAAACTAGAACTAAGGAGAAATTTCCTGACAGTTAGAACAAGTAATCAGTGGAACGACTTGCCTCTAGAACCGTGATGGTGAACCTATGGCACGCGTGCCACAGGTGGCACGCAGAGCCATATCTGAGGGCACGTGAGGCGTTGCCCTATGTAAGCTCCAGTGTGCATGCGCGCACTGGCCAGCTGATTTTTGGCCTTGGGGAAGGCCGTTTTAGCCCTCCCCAGGCTTCAGGAGGCTTCCCTGAAGCCTCCGGAGTGCGAAAAATGACCCAACGGCTTACCGGAAGTTCAGAAACGGACTTACAGTTTGCCTGTTGGGCCATTTTTCGCACTCCAGAGGGTTAAAAATGGCCCAATGGGGGGGACATGCGCAGGGATGCGCGCATGCGCAGTATGGCGTGCGTGGGGGAGGTGTGCTGGCATGCGCGCGCGCTAGCGCACACACACTCCCATTTTTGGCACGCAAGAAGAAAAAGGTTCGCCATCACTGCTCTAGAAGTTGTGGGTGCTCCAACACTGGAGGTTTTTAAGAAGAGATTAGACAACCATTTGTCTGAAATGGCATAAGATTTCCTGCTTGAGCAAGGGGTTGGACTAGGAGACCTCCGAAGTCCCTTCCAACTTTGTTATTCTATTATTCTGTTATTCTTGGGGGGGGGGGAATGTGGCTGGGGAGATGAGGAAGAAAAGAACTAATCCCATGTGCCTGTTGGCATCCAAGGAGGTGTTCCCACCCTTTCTCTCTCTTCTGGGGCAGAGAGACCACCTGCCTGCTTTGTTGCCAAGGCAGAGTAGGAGTTGGAAGCTGGCATAGTTTTCTACCAGTTCTCACACTGGGTAGCAGTTGCAGTGCGGAAGAGCCCCTAGGCTCTGTCTGGTTTTATATCAAGATCTGTTGTGCTTGAACTTGGGCAACAAGGCGCTTTCCAAGGAATGCTCTGTTGGGTTATATGAACCAGCTTCCCCTTATTTTTCTGCAAATTGAGCCGAAAAGGGGGTTTCAGAAGCTTCAAGGAATTAAGTCACTCCCCACTTCCCAACTACACAGTCAGAATCTCTTTCAAGTGGCACACAGTTTTGTCCCAATGTAATGGGTTGCCACTAAAATAGAAAGCGAAATATGGTTTCCAATGAGTCAGTTTGGTCTAGTGCAGGGGTCCCCAAGCCCCGGTCCGTGGACCGGCACAGGTCCGTGGCATGCCAGCAACAAGTCCGCACAAATCACGCCCCCCCCTCCGGTCCATGGAAAAACCTTTTTCCACTGAACCGGTCCCTGGTGCCCAAAAGGTTGGGGCCCACTGGTCTAGTGTATAAGGCACCAGGCTAGAAACTGTGAGTTCTAGTCCTGCCTTATGCATGAAAACTGGCTGGGTGTCTTTGGTCAGTCACTCTCATTCACCCTATTTCACAGGGTGGTGGTTGTAGCAAAATAGGAAGAACAAGTATCGATTTATTTGCCTCCTTGAGTTATTTATAAAAATAATAAAGGTGGGATAAAAATAAACGATGTCCCTCTCTCTATCTGCTATACTCTCAATTGAAATATAAAAGGGTTCCCCACCCCCACTCCCGTGCCTCTGAGACATGCTAGTGTAATAAAGTTCTCTTGCATATATCTATATGTGGTCCTTCATAATACTACTAAACATATGGCTAAAGACAGGTGTGGTGGGTGTGGCTAAAGAGGACTTGGGGACAGGTTAGCTGAAGTTCCTTAAAAAAATGAATAAATGGTCGAAAGAGATTGATGGAACCCAGCTTTTGAGCATGACTCTTTGGAATCATCAAAAGCTTTGAGTTTACTAGTCTCGTCGTTTCTCCACCTGCATTCTGAGCCAATTGAGGCATGACAAGTCTATCAGCCTGGAGGGATATTAAAAGAAACTACAGGAATGCAACCACCTCTGAAAAACAACTATTCCGTGAAGGCTAGGTAATAACTGAATCCGCACCTTCCTTGCTACTTTTTCTCTTGCTAATTTTGGCCCTTTATTTTTATCTTTACATCTGTGCCTTACATTCCTATCATTGTTACTAGCATGATAGAAAAACTTAAATGCCAGTTTCTGTCTCTTTGCACACCCCAGAAGTAAAATTAGGTCTTTCTAAACATTATCAACCTAGCCTTTCAACCAGTCAGGAATCCAAGGTCTAGTGCTGACCTGAAGCTTACTGTAGGCAAGCAGATTACGGAAAAGTAGAACAAACATGATGGTGAGTAAATACCATATTTTTTGGACTATAAGACGCTCCAGAGTATAAGACGCACCTATCTTTTGGGGAGGAAAACAAGGGGGAAATAATCTGCCTTTGCCTCCCAGCATCCATCCAGTATTCATCTGGCCCGTTCGCTGCAGCCCATTTGCCGCCGCCCATTTGCCACCACTTGTTTGCCACCGCCATGGCCCATTCACCGCCACCGCCCGTTCACCACCGCCCGTTTGCCGCCACCACCCGTTCGCCGCTGCCACCTGTTCTCTGCCACCCGTTCGCCGCCCGTTCACCGCCGCGGCCCATTCACCGCCGCCCGTCCACCCCCACTGTGGCCCATTCGCTGCAGCCCATTTGCCGCCGCCACCGCAGTCCTTTCTAGAACAGCTGATCAGCGCCACACCAACCCCCCTCCCCCCCACCACAATATTCGCTGTATAAGATGCACAGACTTTTCCACCCACTTTTTTTTGGGGGGGGAAGTGCGTCATACTCCGAAAAATACAGTATATCAGGCTGAGTCTGGGTCTAATTGTTATTGATTGACAATTGTTTGACATGTTAATATCTTTAGTTAATGTGTCTTTTGACAAGTTCTACTTGATCTTTGTGTCTGCAGCTCATCTTCAGTCCTGGGTTTGTTGCTTGTTCATCAGTGCCACCACAATAGTGCCACATGGGTTTTCATCCTTAGGTTCATCTTAATCTAGAAATCTAGATCATCCTTCTGTTAATCATCCCTTCTTTCTGATAGCTTACATGCTGTCTTTTCCTGATAATTTTTCTCTGGAGCCACACTAAAATTATCCTCCAGCATGCTCTCTATCCTCTGTTCCAATGATTTCAATGCATCCACTCCAATCTCCCATAAGTAGATTTAACATCAACTGAGAAGCGGTAGTGCCAGTACCTTGTGCATCAGACTTGCTAAGGTGTTTGCTGAGGACCTTCCAGAGGTAACCTACACAAAGCACCTGGCTGGAGGCAGAAAGGTTTTCTAGAGAGCTGCATACTTTAGGTCCAGTAAAGCAGTTATTCCAGGTAGGAGGTTGTAAGGATATTGGGCATCATGACTGTCATGTGGAGGGCTGGCTCACGTCCCCTTCAATCATGTTGCACTTGTCCCAGATGGAAAGCAACATATGCCATGGGGAAATTGTGCATTGTCCTTAGAAAGGGAATAAGCGTGGCCAAACCAAACATCCACACCAATCTGTTCACATGAAAAAAGATTTTGTTTTGTTCTTTTTGTAGAAGAAGAAACAGGCAAGAAGAAAAGACAGATAACAGCTGCACTTCTACTACTATGTCCATTTCCACTTGTGGCATTACAGCTCAGTCTTGGCAATAGCAGATCCAATACAGGTAGTCCTCAACTTACAACAGTTCTGTTGTGGCTCGTCCACTGCCAGCAGAGCAGACTCGGACGATGAAGAGGTTGGGAAGGAACTTGGGCCAGTTCTGGAGTCTGGGGAAGGCTCTGATGGATGCTCTGCGTAGGACGCAGAGATAAAGCCAGGGCCGTCTGACATTTCCCAGCCACCGGAGAGGCAGCTGCCTTTGGAGGCTGATATGAGTGAGGAGAAAGAACAGCTGGGGCCTGTTGCAGATGCACGTATGCGCAGAGCAGTTAGAAGAGGTGAACAACGGAGGACAAGGAGTCGACTTGGGAAGCAAAGCACACGTGGACCAGGGGTGAGTTTCACTTACCTTTGCTACCGGTTCAGGAATGGGAGCGTGCGTGCAACATTCTGCGCATGCGCAGAACCTGCGCATGCGCAGAACCTGCGCATGCGCAGAGCGTTTTTGATGACATCTGGGTGGGTAGGCAGAGCCTCCCACCACCACCGGTTCACCCAATCTGGGGCGAACCAGTAGCAACCCACCACTGACATGGACGCTGAATGGCCCCACCCTGGCTGGGGAATAAATAGAAGGAAAGGGGAGTGGTTGTTGTAGTAGACAACAGTTCGTATTTCTGAAGATTTTGCTCATTATGTTTCGTGCACTTCTGACAAGCAACATCAATGGGGAAGTCAGATTCACTTAACAAACATGTTACTAACTGAACAACTGCAGTGATTCACTTAACAACTGTGACAAGAAAGGTCGTAAAATGGGGCAAACTCACTTAACAAATGTTTCACTTAGCAACAGAAATTTTGGGCTCAATTGTGGTCATAGGTTGAGGACTACCTGTACTCCAAGAAGAGAAGGCCATACTCTAACCCAGTGCCTCTCAACCTTGGCAACTTTAAGATAATGGGACCTCAAATCGCAGAATTCTGCTCTAGCCTTTCATTGATCTCCCAATGCAATGGAGTTGCCAACTCCAACTTCTCTCTCTCTCTCTCTCTTTCTCTCTCTCTCTTTCTCTCTCCCTCTCTCTCTCTGTCTCTCTCTGTCACACACACACACACAGAGAGAGAGAGAGAGAGAGAGAGAGAGAGAGAGAGAGAGAGAGAGAGAGAGAGAACACCATTGAAGGGAAAGTTATGGACCACATTCTTCCATTCTATCTGTTATCCTAGAACTCTCTGTACTCAGCAGGCAGCCCCAGGAAGGAAAAGCATCCAAAAAATTTGATAAGGACAGGCTAATATTCTTGAGCTTTCTCCTAACTCCAGTGACCGGTGCTGACTCTGCAAATTCTAATATGAGCCTGAGAAGAAATGGCATGGCATTGTCCAGGGGGCCTGATCTTCTGAGTTTCGAATTGTGAAAGCATGTTATGGGCCTTCATACAACATAGCTGCCATTGTGAGTGCTATCTGTCACTACGTTCATTTTAATTTGTCAGCAGGACTCTTATTCTGAAATGACACTGTATACTGATATGAAGTTCTCATGTGATACCTGTACTGCGCATGTGTTATTCTTTCCTTTGTTCTTTTTGTTCTTCACCATGTAGACACAGACTTAGATGTTCTTATTTTTGTTATGAAATATATTACTTTTATTCTTTCCTGGACTCCGGTCTTATTCATGGGGATTGAGGGCAGGGAAACAAGATTCATGTCACCTCTAATTATTTATCTCCGCAACATGGTAGCAGAGGATGGTTTGTCTGCTCTGATGTTTCCCCGCTCGTCATTCTTAGATGTACCGGCCAGGTTTGTTAGCTAGATTTCTAAGCGACTGAGGAACGCTGATTAATCAATGCAAGAATGCCCAAAAAGAAGAAGAAAAAGAAACATCAAGAACTATCTCCTGAACGTTTCACACCTCCGGAATCTGAGAGTGGAGGTCAAGAAGAAGATTTAATAAGGTCAGTGTGTCCAAGCACAATCACCCAAAAG
>QLTV01003097.1:2555896-2612578 GCA_003457575.1 Thermophis baileyi
ATCTGGACTCGTCCGATTCAACCAATCACAGTGATGGAAGATAAGCAATCAGTAGTTTGTATTTCTGATTCACGTTTGACGGGTACTAGGTCCAGACACATTGAGATTCGTTATAAAAATATTAGACAGTGGGTTAAACAAGGTTTTGTAGAATTGCAATACATACCTACACATGATCAAATTGCTGACATGCTTACCAAACCATTACCAGCAGCGCAGCATGAATACCTGCGTGAGATGATGTGCCTTAATTGATGTTTTGATGGATAACTGATATTCGCCCTACTGACAAAGAAGGGGTTTGTCACTACGTTCATTTTAATTTGTCAGCAGGACTCTTATTCTGAAATGACACTGTATACTGATATGAAGTTCTCATGTGATACCTGTACTGCACATGTGTTATTCTTTCCTTTGTTCTTTTTGTTCTTCACCATGTAGACACAGACTTAGATGTTCTTATTTTTGTTATGAAATATATCCCAGATTCATGGACAGAAGTGTCACTACGTTCATTTTAATTTGTCAGCAGGACTCTTATTCTGAAATGACACTGTATACTGATATGAAGTTCTCATGTGATACCTGTACTGCACATGTGTTATTCTTTCCTTTGTTCTTTTTGTTCTTCACCATGTAGACACAGACTTAGATGTTCTTATTTTTGTTATGAAATATATTACTTTTATTCTTTCCTGGACTCCGGTCTTATTCATGGGGATTGAGGGCAGGGAAACAAGATTCATGTCACCTCTAATTATTTATCTCCGCAACACTATCAGCTACAGAAATAGCATATATCAAGCAAAGCTCTGGGCTGCAGCCACCCACCATTTGGGGACTAGATGCCCAACACCCACCATTTTAGGGACCAGGTGTGTTACTAGAAATTCATGTTATATTTAAAGCTTGTGGCGTGGTGGCTTTCTATTCCTTCTATATAATTGAAAGAATTTAACAATGTAAAATTAAGGAAAGCAGACAACATTGTGAGAATCAAGGAATGTGTCAGTGGCAGCGGTGGGTTGCTCCCGGTTCGGACCGGTTCTTAGAACCGGTAGTGGCGGCAGCAGTGGGAGGCTCCACCCACCCACCTGGGATGCTTCTGCGCATGCGCAGAAGCACGTGCACGAACTGGTAGTAAAGGGTTTTAGAACCCACTACTGGTCAGTGGGATCACTCTTCCTCTGTATATATTGTTGGGGATTCAATCCCTAACTCAAATGGTCACAATCTGTACCCAGTACTCCATATATGTGAGAATAAGGGTTTGGGCAATGTTGGAAAAAATTTGGATGCAGAAGGCCAAAAGAAAGGGAGTGTATATAAGAGGGAAGGAAGGAGAGAGAGAGAGAAAGAGAGAGAGAGAGAGAGAGGGAGAGGGATTTTAGAAATGGTTCACAGATGAACCGCTATTACTTGCTGGCTGGGGATTATGGGAGTTGAAATCTTAAATATTTGGGAGATACCAAGCAGTGAAAATTTGGCTTAAGTTTTCTTCCAGAAGTCTTTCCATTCACCTCTAATATCTTAAAGTGTCATGCAAGTTTGCATGGCAAGGGCACATTCATATTTCACCAGCATTAGATGCTACAACCAGACCTTGATTCACACACCTAGAATGTTAGATTCGCGCGGGAAAGAATAGGCGAGACATAGGAATAGTTCAGCACCTTTATTTCTCCTTAGGTGAATGCAATACAAACTGCCGGCAGGCTGCGGGGAAGCCGCCTTTAAGGGCTTCCCTGTAGCCTAGCCAGCCACTGACAGCAGTTTAATTCTCCCGCTGCTAGATTAGCCAATCAGCGGCGGCTATGCAAATTTGTACTCCGTACGGCAGTACGTAACATAGAAGTCAACCTATTTCATTTGTAAAAATACGTTAGGGCTGGCCATCAGCCTGGGATTTCTTTAATGGCAAATGTCATTTTGTCATCACTATTGTTTCACAGGGCAGTTTATCAAGCAAGATTAAAAAGGTGTTTTGGTCTCTCTTGTGACACATGTACAACCAATATACAGTATTTACTTTATGCCACTGCCTAATTTTAAAGGCAGGGAGAGAAGCTTTTTTGAAAATGGAATGGATTCTTTCTCGTTTAATGCTTGAAAACACATTCATCAGTTGGACCTTACTTTAGAATCATTGACATAAATGTGCCTAAATTTAATCATATTTGTTTCTTTACTGTTGATAGTTGCTCCTAAAAGGCAGAAACTATCTGTCACTTTGATAGTTCAGAGATCTTTTGAAAGACTTTTCTTGTTTTTCAAAGTGTGTTTCCATCTTCTATGCCTTTGCAGATATTGTAATACTACCAGTACTTCTTGTCTCTTCTACCTGCTCTCTAAAACTCTTAAGTTCTTTCCTAGGATTTTTATCGTTATTGGCTTTGGCTTCTTTATTATTATTATTATTATTATTATTATTATTATTATTATTATTATTATTATTATGATGATGATGATGATGATGATGATGATGATTATTATTATTATTATTTATTAAATTTGTATGCCACCCAACTCCCAAGGGACTCTGGGCGGCTCACAACAATATAAAAACTATTAAAAGAAAACATAATAAAAACATTTAAAAACAGTTAAAAACTCATACACACCGTTTCATGGCCGGATCTCGCCAATTACAGAGGCGAGATCAACGGCCCCAAGCCTGCCAGAAGAGCCAGGTCTTCACCGCTTTCCGGAAGGCCAGCTCTTCTCTTCTCTTCTTGGCAATTTCCATTGTTTGTTCTGATATCCAGTTTCCTTTCTTCTCCTTCTTCATTTTTGGCGGCCTCTTTTCACATCTGCCCTTAACAATCCCTTTAAATCCATTGCATAGTTCCTCTATTCTCTATCAGTGAGATTCAGAACTTCAAAGCAATTCTCAATGGTCTTCTTGACACCCTTCTAGTCTCCATGTAGTAAAGATCAATATTAGAAGAAGGAAAAGGAAAAGTTGGGGAAGGAAGGGATGACCATGAAATGTATATTATCGTTACCAATTCTAAGGCTGGTTGTTCTTATTGCCATTAGTTTGGTCTTCTTTATGTTTGATTTTAGTCCCATTTTTTCACTGCACTCCTTGACTTTTATTATTAGATTTTGTAGACCCCATGCAGTTTTGGCTATCAGACCAGTGTCATCAGCATAATGTAAATTATTGATGTTCCTTTCTCCAGGTTTAAAACCATATCTATCTTTACACAATTTATTTATTTGTTTATATTCTAGCTTTACTATTTTTATAAACAACTCAGGGCAGTGAACATACCTATTACTCTTCCACCTTCCATTTTCCCAACAACAGTAATCATGTGAGGTGGGTTGTGCTAGAGAGTGACTGGCCCAAAGTCACCCAGCTGGTTTTCATATCTATGGTGGGACTAGAATTCACAGTTTCCTGGGTTTTTTTGCCTGAAGTCTAGTTAACCAAGTGCTTAACTAGACCAAACTGGCTCTCCCCAGTCCAGTTCCCCAAAATATACAACATGTAGGTTGAATAAGTAAGGGGAGAGTATATGTCTTTGTCTCACTTCTTTCCCAATGTAGATCCAGTCTGTTTTATCATGTTCTGTTCGGACTGTACATAGTTTTCCCACAAGGATAATGAGATATTCTAGAATTCCCATTTTTTTTCTAAGCACATTCTACAGCTTGATGTGATTGACACAATCAAAAACCTTTCTAAAATCAGTGAATGACATAGTGACTTATTTTTGCGTTCTTTGACTTTCTCGATTATCCATGTGCATTAGAAATATTGTCTCATGTTCCCTGGTCTTCTCTAAAACCAGCTTGAACATCTGGCACCTCCTTCCCTATGTAGGGCTCTAATCTAACAATAACCCTGAGGATTATTTTGCCAGCATATGAAATTGATATTGTGCAATAGTTTGAACAATCTCTCCCTCCGTCCCTCCCTCCCTCCCTCCTCCCCTCCTCTCTCTCTCTCTCTCTCTCAGAATTGGAATGTAGACGTATCTCCTCCAATAGGTTGGCCATTGTGTCATTCTTCAGATTTGCTTGTGAGAACCTTGACTGATTATTATTCTTTTGCTTGCCATTTTTCTATAGGTCTTCCATTGGTTCCTATAACCAACTTGATAATGACCAGAATGCTGATATAACTTCATCTTCTAATATTAGAGGTTATTCTAAGTAGGGGGTATCTTTTAAGGTATCTTGGATATTGATGTTTTTACTGAACAGTATTTCAGTACATATTCCTTCCATCTTTCTTTGATCTCTTTCAATCAATTATTCCGTGTCAATTGGCAACCTTTGGCATACCACTCAAGATTAGAACCTCCTTCTGAGGTTTGTCAGCTATTAGCTTTTGAATTAGCCTTGTATTAAAGGAAAGGCAAGACCAGGCAATATGATTCCTTACAGCCTTGATTTAATTTAACATTAATTATTTTAATGTTTGAAAGCAAAAATGTAAGATAACTTTACTTAAATAGGCTGACACTTTTCTTTTTCTTTTTTTATTTCTCTCTGTCTCTCTGTGTGTGTGTCTCTCTGTCTGTGTATATGTAAGTTTTTTTTAGTTTTGTTGGTTAAATTGTTTCATTTGCATTTAAATTTTTAATCTATTATTTTTATGTTTTTAATGTTTTTTCTTTAGATAGTTTAATAAAAGGAACTTTTACACAAGGAACTTCTTATATAACAAACTAGGTTTTTTTTCTTCTAAAGTTTATGGTGTTTTTTATGTTAGATTCCACACATTAGATACTATTATATAATTCTTTTTAAGAAATGTCAACTGCAACATTTGTAGAATATAATACAATTATTTAGAAAGAGGGAAAAAGGAACATCAAGACTGAAAATCTGCAACTATTAACTCCCTCAGTGTCAATGTCTCCTTCCTGAAACATACAGTATGAGGGGTCCTTGGTGCTCTCTGAGTTTGCTTATTTTCTTGCAGCCATTTCATTACCCAAACTGGGTAACCTCATCAATGCTAGTCACTGAGCTACAAATATTCTCCTTTATTGTTATGTACGGTATGCATTTATCTCCAGCTCACCACTAACTAGGATCTGTAGCAGCCAAGTATTAAATGTCTTCATATCATCATCCAGTTATCACAGAAGCCTGTTATTTTGACAAAATAGCCGTTGGGTGATTCTAGAAAAGGCTACACAGGAAGATGCCTTTGTATCTTTGAAGATGCCCTGAGGAAATGATTGAAATGATACAGCAATAGTAGCTGAGGAAAGGAGGAAGCTAGCTACTACAGAAAAAGATAGTGTGGATAACCTTCATGTACTTGCTGTATTGCAGCCTCCACCCCATCCCACCCGACCCCATCGCATCCTACCCAGCGTAATTCTGAGTTGATGATGCAGCAAAAGGAGGCATGTAGTTGCTACTGGTAAATGGAGTACATTTATGATGTTGAAAGGAGGCAGGAGACAGGAATGCTGGGTTTCCAATGTTTGAGAAGAACAGACACACACACCCCATGCACACACCTCAGCTACCTAGCTTTAGTGCAGTTTCAGATCAAAGAGCACAGAGCCAACCAAATGCTAACTTAATTCTTAATGACGTGAAATCGAATTATCATCCATTCTCAGACTGATCCAGCATCCTTGGGCTGGGCCACATTGTATATCTGTGTTCTGATGTGCACAAGATATCATTCATTCATTGGGAGTCAACTATTTGGCCTACCTCAGGGGTAATCAAACCTACTTCACAGCACGACATGAGATAGCTTCCTGGATACCACCCTAATTTTTAGAACAGATATAAATAAGAAGCAGGAGATGAAACAACCCAATAAAAATCATTTTGAGAAACGAGGACTATTCCTGAGATTCTGTGGATGGCAAACTCAAAAAAAGCTAGATCCAGCATCCAAGTTGAAATTAAAATTTCCATACCAGTTTTAGGTTAACAATTCTGAATACAAAGCAATATTTTTTCAAAATTAGACCTTGAGTAGGTAGTTTAAAAATAGCATCAACCAAAAAGACCAAAATCCAACCAAAGTTAAGCACTTTTAAAGGCTGTTGAATTCACTGACATGAAGCATCCATGCTTAAACTACTCCCATTTATCATAATGCTTAAGTTTGGTTGTTCTTATGTTATGCTGATTTATTTTAATTGGGATATTGCTGGCCTTAAGGCAAAAGGGGTCTTTATTAATTGTGCACAACCTTGGTTTCCATGAAAAACATGATTCTGAGTAAACATGGATACACCCAGAGCATCAGTCAATCACATCTTCTCCTAGGGTTGTACATCAACTACAGAAGACCGCTCCACAGGTCCAGGAGCAGCAGCTTTGAGGTAGTTTGAGATGTTCCTGACAGATGGTGCACAACATATCCATGTTTCATCCAATCATGAATGCTCTTTGAAACCAGAGCTCGCCACACTCCAAGTAAGTAGCACTGAATAGACCAATTAATCATGAAGTTTTTTGTCTGACTCCATATTGCCCAACCTAATTATATGCCACTTTATGGAGACCATATTTAGGGATAGGTGCACATCCCTAATGTATGCTACCTCTAAAGGAAATCCAATTAATTCAGTGAGGCCTACTTTCAGATAAACAAATAAAGAATTATAAATAAAGGCTACATCTTCATGAAGAGTTATTTCCCAGAAAATAATACATGGAGTTTGTGCAAGCCACTTCAGGGATGGTCCATTTTTTGAAATAAAATGATATGCGTGAAACCAACCATTAAAAAAAACAACAACGAGACAACACCTAACTTGACTGCAGTTTATTGAAAATGATCAGCTGCTAAGAAAATGGGAAAGAAAGCCTAAGAAATGAAGATAGGTGCAACATAATCTGCAAAACTGGCCCAAGATTGAATGTTTTCACAGTACAGTCCTTGATTCCTGATTTCCTAACCATGAATTGTTGCTTGCTCAGGATTCTGCAGGACCCTGTCTTTGTGCAAACCCAACTGTTGGGTGAAAATGCAGTGGTGGTTTAAGAAAATTGGCATTTAACTTAGCAGTACAAGTTTGACCTGCCTAACATCGACCAAACATATACAGTGAAAACAAATGATCTCCTCAATGAAGCAGGGAACTATAGCAAGACTGAAGAGAACCATCGGTGGGAAGAAGACTCCAGGCAGTGAGGAAAGATCTCTTTCATGCACATCACTATTTGGCAGCCACCAACTAGGCCAAATATATACAGCATACTTAAGGACGCAAAACCCAGATTCGTGGTTGATTCATCTCCCCTTTCTTTCAAGCGTTTCTCTCTTGGATGTCCTAAAAAGGAATTTGGTTACCATTTCATGACTGGTCATCGAAAGCAATAGAAGTGAGATGGACGATGACCTCTGCGGGGGCTGGCTGCAGGTTTCCTCTGGGAGGGAAATAGAGACCAGATCTTGGGCTTTAGAAGACACCGTTTGTTGTTTTCTGGGTTGCCAGAATAGGACTGAAAGAGTTGTGTTAACACAAGCAGCTAAAAGATGTTCCTTTTCTTTGGGGGGGGAGACCGGGAGAGATACCTAATATCTTCCGCTTGATTTGGTGCACGAGCTGGATGCGGTGGTTCTTCGGATGACAGTGCTGGAACCACTTCCTGAGCCATGAGAGAATCCACCTCCTCCTCCACAGACAGAGCCGCCAGCCCCTCCACCACTTATAATGCCACCATAGCCTCCACTTCCGTAGCCACTTCCAATGCCGCCGCCAATGCCGCCGCCAAAGCCGCCACCGCCAATGCCGCCGCCAATGCCGCCGCCAATGCCACCGCCAATGCCGCCGCCGAAGCCGCCACCGATGCCACCTCCAATGCCACCACCGTAGCTACTACCCCGCACAGCTGTAAAGAAAACACATATTTAGTACGCACATCTTTACAACTTTAAAAACTGTAAATATATTCGGGGGAAGGCATAAGCTACTTACAGACGTGGACTGGAGATCCTGAGCCACAGAGCCTGTTTAAAGCAAAAAACACAGGTGATTTTTGAATAAAATTCTCCTTCATGAAATAGACAATTGCCCAATAGGTCAAGTGATATTTCCATATGATAGTCTACTATATATGAATCATAGAATTATGAGCTGCAGCTTGAAACTGACAAGCACAAATCACCTAACCAATTTGTTGTTTGCAAAGTGGATCCCCCCACTCATGAATCCCCATGTCCTACCTGCAAACCAACCCACAAAGGGAACACCTTTGGAATCCAGGTAAGGTAGAGAGTGAGACCTGGAGTACCCACGTGGCATGAAGCACATCAACCTTTCCAAAGGCAAGTCAGAGCTCCAGAAGTTCCAAATCAAACCTCTTTCCCCAAATTAGGGTGTTAAATATTGACAAGACAATCTCCAACTATTCAGATATTTAAACAGACATCATTTATATCTATTGGTAAATTTTTAGCCAGATTTAGCTTGTGGATACTTGGCCCATTTAAAATCAGTCCCACTCCTTAAAGGGACCAGCAGACAAACCTGCTCTCTTCTCCTTCCAGCAGTTTCCTGTACATGGCAATTTCGATGTCCAGAGCAAGCTTGACGTTCAGCAGCTCTTGGTACTCTTTCAGGAGGCGAGCCAGTTCTTCCTTGTCTTTCGCCAAGGCGCATTCCAAGTCGTGCAGTTTTTGCTTAGCATCTCGGAGAGCCAGTTCACCACGTTCCTCAGCTTCACCAATGTCAGACTGCAATTTAGCATACTGCAAGGCAAGGGAGGTAACAAACAGCTCTAGTTGCCACCATGAACATCTTTTTAACTCCTTTTAGATGAAGTATTTATCATGCTGTGGTTCTATTTCATTTGGGAAATTTTCCAGGGGCTTCCACCAATAATTCTGAGTTTTTCTCTCCCCACTAAATAAATGCATAAATTTAAACCCACCGTAAATAACGGGATACTTCTGCACTATCACTTGTGTGGTAGCACTTGGGAGCTAGAGATGTCCAGATCAGAAAAATAATTAATCCATGTTAGTGTTCTGAGTTCACTGTTTGGTTTGGTTTGGTTTTATTTCACTTTAAAAAAAGATCTGTTAAAACTCAGCCTTTTTTTCAGCTATCCAAATGCAAGAGTATTTTAACATAATTACCTCTAATTACGTTTTAACATAAATGATCTCAAGATAATATCAATCTCTAGTATTAATTTCCATGATGTCATTCTTTGTTAACTTACATTTCCTCAGTGTAGGCTTTTAAAATATAAGTTCTCCAGTGTAAGCTATTTTTCTTTAGGCAGCTTATTTCAGAAATATACTTTCTATACAATATAGCTTTCGCTTTTTTTTTTCCAAGTGGACTTTGGATCTAAGAAATGCTTCTGTTCATATTATATGTTACAAAGGAGTCTGCCTTGGTGGCAGAATGCCCAGTATAGAAACACACTTAGTGACCAAATCAGATGACTTCCTTGTTGGTCCTAGGAATTTGATGGTTCATTGTAGATAGTCAGCAACGATAAAGGGCCCAGCACTCTGTCTGAATATTGCAGTCTTTTTTATTCTCGTGTTCCAGGTGTCAGCCCAGATGCTCAATCCAATTTTTAAAAATGTATTATTACTTTTTATTTATTTGAATGTATAAGCTGCCAACTCTAATGGATTCCGAATTTCTGCCCAGGCAAGCCCTAAATGTAAGATCCTCTGACACAATTTTTTTGCTATTGTTCTTTTCTGAAGCACCATCAACATATAATGGAGTTAGAGAGCTAAATTATTTTACACTCCACTTTTTTTCAATTATCATTCCTTTAAAACATGGAGCCCTGTTACTATGATTCCTTCTGCTTTTCAATTCTGAGATTGCGACCGAGGATGCTTTCTTTCCCTTATTTCTCCAAGTATGATGGTGATTTCCTTATACCACCTCTGAGTTGATGGGGGAGTTGTAAGACACTTCCTTATATCAAGCCAGATCAAGCACTTCTTCAGAAGGCCTTTTCCAGCCATACTATGGTAGACCAATGTAGTAATTTTCTGTGAATGGACTTATATCTGGGCACAACTGAAATGTGAACTCTTCTTACTTCTCTTAACAATCTCCTAATGCACTTCAGCAACCTACAGGCATCAGAAAATATATATCTTAGAAGCTTCTTTAAGCCTTTTGTTGCAAGGCTTAACATGTCTATGAAGATTCTCAGTTGTCTAGGTCATTTCACTTCTCATCCAAGAAGCATCTGAAGAACTGAAGAAGCTTCTTGGATAACAAGTAAAACATCTTCAAGGAAAAAACAAAGAAAGTCCAGGTTCCTCTTAAAAAAAATTATCTTTGGGACAAGGCTTGACTTATTGCTCCCTTCCAAGTCCCAAACAGTGTCTATGGACCTTGATTGAGGCTGGGGGACAAGCCTCATAAACAAAGAGGATTGCTGTGAAGAGATTCTTTACCCATATGGTGCATAAAATATGTGTAGCAGAACAGATTCTTTTCAGCTAGATGCATCAACACTTGAGCTTCCCACTTGCAACATGTTCTCCCATGAACCACTGAAGAGCAGATTAAAATTATTAAGAGGCTAAGAACGAGGAACACAGTTGAACCATTGGCTCATCCAGTTCAGAATTGCTGACAATGACAAACAGCAGATCTTTAAGATTTAAAGATTTATGAAGATTCTCCAGCCCTACCTGAAGACTCCTAAGACATTATTCCTGCCAAACCAGTCTTTTACCATGAACTACAGCCCTTTCTTGGTACACAGCCTTTCCTTTTCAACCACTGGTTCAGTGCAGAAAAGATTCTATCCCCAAACCAATGTAATTCACATTGCAACACCCATTCCATTTTGCTACCCAAGCCAACAATGTCACACCTGGACTTACATAAAGATAATGCAATTCATCTTGTGTACAAGAAAGCTCAGCTACAATGATGCAACAAGATACGTGGTGCTGTTGTTCAGCTCTTACCGTGTTGAAAGATGGGAGAAGTAATTTAAAAGGATGGCAGGTTTCAATGAAATGTGTTAAGTTACTGAGTCAGAATGTTATCTGCCTGAGAAACAGAAATGCTTCAAGATCTTAAATCAAATGATTAAAAAAAACAGGCACTTAAAGGATTTAAAAAATAGGCAAATGTCCTAGAATAAGATTTTGCACAAACTTTCACAAAGAGATTCTTTCCCTTTGTAGAGGTGAATTCAACACTCATATAGTGACCTGGATCTTCCAAGGAGATTGAATTGTAATCCTTCCCTGCGCACTCCATACCTGCTTCTTCACATGCTCAATTTCTGAACGCAGTCTCTGGATGTTCCTAGTCAACTCTTGAATCTCCTGCCTGGTGGTGTGCAGATTGTCACCATGCCGTCCTGCTGTGTGCTGCAGAGCTTCAAACTGTTGGGCAGAAAAAGTGTAATTATCCATTTTGCTGCATCAGCCCAGTGGATGACAACGGAAGCAGAATAGCTCAGGGATGGCAAAAGATGGCCGAACAAACATTCCTAAATTACAATTTTTCCAGCAGGCCCAGCCAGCATAGTTAATGGTAAAGGATGCTTGAAGTTGTACTTCAGCCACCTCCAAAGAGCCATGGCTTTCACACTTTATATTGATTTGACATCAGTTTGATTATCATGATTCCCAGAAAGGGCTTTGTAAAGCGTTGTGAGTACTGAGTCCATACTTAAGAACTTAGGGCCAAGATGCAGAAGCTGCTAAATCATTTTAAGTCACATTGTAATTGGCTGAATCTGGGCACGGTTGAAGAGTCTATACAAATGATGTATCAACCTCATGGATAAAGAAGGACCATTTTGCCTCAGATAACTGCTTTTTGTCACATTGTTCAGAAAATAAAGAGGCTTAAAAACCTAAAAATATTGATTAAAATAGGGTCCCCACAACTCACTATTCATGTTCATTTCTAGCCTGTGTGCCAGCACTGAGATGGGCATCTTTAGGACAGAATGGTTGCTCCTTGGCCAGATTTTTAAGCCTCATCACTCCCAGCCTTCCTCAGTCTGGCCTCTTCCAGATGAGGCAGGACTGCATTTCCCAGAATCCCTAGCGAGCACAGCTGAAAACGTACAAGATAAATATTCTACAACTTTGGAAAGTGCCAGACGGGAAAGCTGTCTTAGATATGATCTAAGATATGATCTAAGATCATATCTAAGATATGATCTTAGATCATATCTAATGATCTAAGTGCCAAAGCCCACTGTAACAACATTGTCAAAAAGGCACTAAGAGTAGTCAACTTAATCCTGTGTAGCTTCTTCTCTGGCATCATTACACTGCTAACTAGAGCATACAAAACATTCGCTAGACCAATTCTCGAATACAGCTCTCCTGTCTGGAACCCGCACTGCATATCGGACATTAATACAATTGAGAGAGTCCAAAAATATTTCACGAGAAGAGTCCTCCACTCCTCCACTCGCAACAGAATACCTTATTCCACAAGACTTGAAATTTTGGGCTTAGACAACTTAGAACTACGTCGCCTTAGAACCGATCTAAATGTAGTTCATAAAATTATCTGTCACACTGTCCTACCTGTCAATGACTACTTCAGCTTCAACCCCAACAATACACAAGCACACAATAGCTACAAACTTAATGTAAACCGCTCCAAACTCGACTGCAGAAAATACGACTTCAGCAACAGAGTGATCAATGCCTGGAATTCACTACCTGACTCTGTGGTTTCTTCCCCAAACCCAAAAAACTTTAACCTTAGACTGTCTACTGTCGACCTCACCCCATTCCTAAGAGAGGTCTGTAAGGGGCGTGCATAAGCGCACCAGCGTGCCTACCGTCCCTGTCCTACTGTCCTATTGTCCTCATCTATCTGTATTCACCTTGATTATGTTTATGTTTATACCTATACCTGCTATCTTGTACATGTTTGACAAACAAAACAAATAAATAAAATAAAATAAAAATAAAAGCTGATCTGTCCTGAGAATATCAATCATGGCATTTGCTGCCAAGGCTTTCTTCAGAGAATTATTGATATTGTACTTTGGTGAGGGAATTACAAATTCAGTTTTAGAAGTCTGCAGAGAAACTAAAGCCCAATTTGCATGGAGAAAGAGAACAACCGTTTAAATAGTAGTCTCAGCAAATGAGTAGAAGCGGAAAGTCCCTACTGCAATGTTCTGTGATTCTGTAGTTTGAACCCTCAGGAGTTCTTGCTTCCTGGAAAAGCATAAGATAAATTAGGGGATTTTATTTCCTTGTCTCAGTGCGATTGCTTACCTGGGAGTGATACCAAGCCTCAGCCTCAGCTCGGCTACTGCGAGCAATCTCTTCATACTGGCTCCTTACTTCATCAATAATACCTTCCAAATTCAAGTGGGTATTGTTATCCATGCTCACTACTACTGAGGTGTCTTGGCCTCCAGTCTGGTACTGAGAGATTTCCTATAAAGAATCCAAAAAGCATGAGTTAGGTTGGCAATCTGCCTCACTTTCCCCCTATTTCACAACTCATGAATTATTATTTTTACTCCCCGTACCCTGCATTTTTTAATTCATAATTTTATTTAGAACCCCCTTCTCATGTTTCTTTTCAACAGCTTATTTCATTCTGTAACACAAGAAGCTTTGGCCAAATCTGGGCCTTTCCCTGTATAATTTAAAACACAACAACACTTTTTTGAAAGATTTTCAGATCTGAGTTGTTTAAATTGCAAATACAAAGGACAGTTTTTCAAAATAAAAGGAAGTAAGGTTTTTAAACAAACAGAATCCAGAACAGAATTACGACTTTCAGTTTAAAATAAATGTCTAAACTTCAGGGCGATAAAGAGAAATGTGGTAAAGCAGTAAAAAAAAAAAAAAAACCAACCATGGCTGGCAGAACATAATGAGGATTTCAGTAAGCAAAAGTGAGGATTCCCTGCATAAGTCACCTCATGGCTATCTAGTTTTGATCTTCTGTCCAGTGATCACTCTTTATCTGATGCTTCATCTCCTTCCTTTTAAGCTCTGGGTCTATCTGGGGCTTGTTTGTATCACACACTGACCCCTAACAAGGTTAGAGGTAGCATGTCATTCAAACTCCCTACAGGCTCAGAATGAGAGTTAAGATGAAGGCTATTGAATTGAACCCTGTTTACTGACCTCACTATGGCCCTGTGTGCATTTGAACTCAGGAGGGATAGTTAAAGAGGGGTTAACTGAACTTTGTGGCATCTGGATATGTTTTTGTGTGGCAATAATGATGTACAAAAAGATTATTTAAAGTACAGGTACTCTACGACTTATGACCACAATTGAGTCCAAAGATTCTGTTGCTAAAGGAGACAGTTAAATGAGTTTTGCCCCACTTTATGACCTTTCTTGCCACAGTTATTAAGTGAATCGCTGCAGTTGTTAAGTTAGTAACACGGTTGTTAAGTGAATCTGCTTCCCCATTGACTTTGCTTGTCAGAAGGTTGCAAAAGGTGATCACATGACGTCAGCATACTGCATCCATCATAAATATGAGTCAGTTGCCAAGCATCTGAATTTTGATCATGTGACCATGGAAATGCTGCAACAGTCGTGTGGAAAATGAACATAAATCACTTTTTTTCAGTGCTGTTGTTTAACTTTGAACATCACTAAAGGAACTGTTGTAAGTCAATGACTACCCATAAAAGAGAGCTGGAAGAAGGAATGGTTTTCCTCCGTCCTGTGTCTAGGATCTCCAGTCACCTTTGTTTTTAGATGGGTGAAAAAGGAAGAGCAAGTCAACCATCTCGGCATTCTAAGAACATTTGCTGTTATAATGTGGAGGTTTTTTGCATTTGTAACCAAAATCGCTGAGGGGTGTGTCCTGTGAACATGCCCTTTATGAAATAAGATTCTTTCTTGGGAGAAAAGACTCATGGTATACATAAAGACAAATCTGAATTTCGGTTCAGTGGGACCTGAAAATACCCTCTTCTTTCTAACCAATGGAACTGAACCATTCCTTACCACATCAAAGATTCTTCTCAGGAAATTAATCTGCTCAGCCAAAGCACCAACTCTTGCTTCCAAGTTACTCTTGGCCAAATAGGAACAATCCACATCCTACAAGGATCGAGAAGAATGTCAGTGTAACTCTTCAACAAGTCTCATCACCAGTTGGACCATACCTGAACTCTTTTTAGCTAGTCTACACAAAGAGCCTTGTATGTTCCTGTTAGGTTGTTTAATTTTAAGTCTTCAGGTCTCAGTTTTTGAAAGACCTCATCAGCAACATGTGAAGAAGCAGTACACTAGAAAATACATATAAGCAGGACAAAATTGCTGTTTCTGTTCTTCATTGAGTAATTACAAACAGCAAACCTTTTCAGATCAAATCAGGTATCAGCAAGCTTCAACACATGATACCTTGCTTTTTATATAAATGAAACAATAGGTTCCATGCAAAGCTTAGGTGAACCAGACAGACATATTTTTTCATCTTTTTGACTAGTGTAAACCTTACCCTAAAAGGATCCATTGTGAATTACAGGGAGAACATGTTTACTGTTCCAACGTATCAGGAGCTATTGAATTTATAAATAGGTGCGTAATACTTTTTAATGGTTAAGGAGAGAGGATAATGTTTTAATTTCAATGTCAAATTATTACTTTTAGCCAACTCTGAGGACCAAAATTAGTTATTCACCATGTCTAATTCTCTGTGCAGCTTGCTAATACAAAAGCCATATAAAGATTAGGAAAATGTGAGATGATAGATGATAGAGATTAGATAGATAGGTAGATGACAGAGAGGGAGAGAGGAAGAGAGAGAGAGACGATTACTAAATATATACCATACACTTTGTGAGAGGAAATCAATTGCAAAACCTACATATTTTTCAGGGCAATCTTGCTAGTGAAATATGCATACTTCTCTAAACAAGAGAAATGTGCATCAAAATATTATGCATTCACATTTTTGTATAAACCTGACCAAAAAAATCTTAATCTTAACAAATGGAACTTCACAAACAAAAATCTAGAAATTTGCTCCTTTCTATTCATGGATTTGTGTCATTTCAAAATACTTTTAATATGTCAGGTTCCCTGAAGATGGAAAACAAATGTATTAAGGAGATTCATAATTTGATACCATGCTACTTTTCCATATGCAACGAGATTCAAATATGGAATGTAATCCTATAACTGCATCATGTAGCATTTTTGGCAACAGCATCAGGAACAACAAAAAGATAGGCCTATATTGGAAGGACATACAAATTGTTGACCATGGTGACTTAGTTCTTCAAAGTTGGAGAAATCTTAAAGAACGATTCAATTCTGTCCCTAGATTATGCCTTCCATGTTTGTAGCAAACTGCCAGATGTTTCTCTCTCACCTTTTTCAGCACAACAAAATCATTCTCAGCCGTTGTGCGCCTGTTGATCTCCTCTTCATACCTAGAAGAAAAAGCAAGGTGAGTTTATTGATTTCTTGACCAAGACTTTGACTGCAGTCACACATAGACTACGGAAGCCAAGCTAAATACTAAATACAAGAAGTCAAGATAAATACAAAGCTATCATAATAAACACAATGAATAGAATGTGAACAAATTCGTCAAAGAAGCATTAAGAAATTAATTCTCCCACCTTATTCATGGAACTTCCTACGCTGATTGTAACCTTATAACCAACCTTATATCTATAACGTTGGACTGCAATATTTATGTTCTCCAGGGCTTGGAGCAGCACATCCAAAGAGCATTCTTTGTGGAAAGGTTTCTCAAGAATTGTGATCAGTGGCATTATTGTGATCTGCTGCTCATCTAGGGGACAGACTATCACCCGACTGCAAGTGCCAATAGCTGAAAGGGACACTGTTTTTTCTGAGGTTCTCACTTGTTCTTGTAGTCTTCCACATAATGCTGCATACTTTGGAGCTCTGTTGACAGCTGTGCCTTCTGGCTGCGGATATTTTCAATCTGATTCCTCAAGCCATTCAGGAACTGCTGGAACTGGGCATCCAGATTCATAGTTGGGCCAATGCCTTGTGATTGCTGTTGGAGGATTTGCCATTTGGTTTGCAATACCTTGTTTTGTTGCTCCAGAAAGCGAACCTATAAAAGAAATTACTTGAGGGAGTTGCCATCACAATACATTGGGATAACTGTGGGAAAGATTAACAGCAAAGTTGGACCCTTCCAGCTACATGAACCTTAACTTGAGAGACAGGAGCAAACTCATTATGTTCCCTTCTCTATTTCACTTTTCTTTTCTTTGTAAAATTGAAACTCTGATCATCTGGGAATGAGATGAAGATTTAAAGGACACAAGCATTTTGAGAAGTTCATGAGTCTCACTGGATTTCCTTCAGCTGCCAGTGGAAATCAATGAAGGGCTTGTTCTATGTCCTTCAAACTCTATTCTGGCCCCAGGCACTTTACAAGAGCCTATGTGGTTACTTGTGCTGAGCAAAAATATTCCAGACAGACTCATCCAAGGAATGCAAATGCTGCCTTTTTTTTTTTAATAGACTACAAATGATGGACACAAATGTTTTGAGTAACAAGGCATCATTGTTTGAAAAGCTTGTGATAATTTTCATGGTTGGCATTTGCACTGAGCTATTTTTAATCCTTGGCATCTCCAGTTACAGCTTAGGTAGGAGGGTTTGGAGGCCAGCAACTGATTTAGCCATTACAAAATATCTTTTTTAAAAAGTTGTATGAAAATGTTCAGGCATATATAAGGCAATCAATTACATTTTGTCTTATAAATTCCACACATGCTAGTTTTTAGAAGTGGCAACCCTTTCTGTTATCCTGAAATCATTTTGAAAATCTACCTGATAATGAACACCCTAATCACTTTTTCTGGTTTTCTACTACTTCCCAGACATTTACTTCTATTCAGTTCATCCATTTCCAACAGCCCAACAAACAGAAGCATTTTAAACAGTTACTAGGAGTCTTTGTAGGTCTCATGATATCAAAGTTTCTTAGAATATTCTATGCAATTTCCAAATAAAGAGGGTTAGTAAATGAATTCACATCAGGAACTTTAAACGTTACTAGACTGTTAAGCACAAATTGCATCAAGTTTTACCAGCTGACATGCATTCCATGACACCAATCAAAAATGTAGCACTTTCTGTTCTGTTAACCTACCTTGTCAATGAAGGAAGCAAACTGGTTGTTGAGGACTTTGATCTGCTCTTTCTCTTGATTTTTTACTTGCTGTATTTGGGGGTCAATGTCTACCCGGACTGGTCGCAGAAGATTTGGATCCACTTGGACACTGCCAATACCTCCAGATCCAAGGCCGCCAAGTCCTCTACCACCTAACCCACCTCCTATTCCTCCATAACCACCTCCTATTCCTCCGTAACCACCCCCTATTCCTCCATAGCCACCTCCTATTCCATAGCCACCTCCTATTCCTCCACAGCTACCTCCTATTCCACCATAGCCACCACCTATTCCTCCATAGCCACCACCATATCCCCCACAGATGCCCCCTCCATAGCCAGATCCATAGGAAATCCTTGTAACTCCACCATAGTTATGGAGACTCCTGCTACCATATTGGCCTCTCATACCGCTACTATATCCTCTGCATGAAGAATAGCTACGCCTGATTCCACCTCCGGTGCCGCCACCAAAAGCAGAGCATGAGCTGTAGCCCCTTCTGCTCCCCTTGGAGCCTTGGCAGATGGTCTGGAAAGACATTGCTGTGTTCAGGTCAAAGGAGCAACAGAGAGAATGAAGAGGCCTAGTAGCAGCTGGGGCAAAGTTTAAAGTAAAGGAGTAGCTGGAGAGTGCTGTGCCCAAAGAAAGCCAAATCCCTCTGGATCAAGAGCTGGGATCAGCCTCCCTTTTATATATTCCAGGGAGGTGTTGGATTTGATTTTGCATGGGCGGGAAAAAGGATATCATTATATTGTGTTCGTGGCTTGGTGTGGTTGACAGATCTTCATCTCCAGTTTACCAAACATTGACTCTACCCATCAGTACAGCCCTTCTTACCAAAAGAAAAAAGGGAAGGCGAAAATGAGGAGGAGGACCAGCAATCGTGCAATATATTCAGTGACTAAGATGTCTTAAGCTTGATTATTGTAGCTGATGAGTAGACCTGACACAGAGCAATTGCCTTTATTCTCAATGGCGATGGTATCAGCCTCTCCATCTGCTTTTCAAATTGCAGAGTCCCAGGGCAGGCAGCTGCTGTGCAGACTGTCAAGCAATAGCCCGGCTTTCACAATTCCCAAAGCACGCCCGCAATTACAGCCTGAGTATGCCTCGATGTGGAAAATTGCCCATGGCACCCTAAGAGCGGTTTTTCAACTTGCAATTCATGGAGCATCAACATCGCCTCAGCAAATCGTTATTTGAAAACAGCTTTGCAGGATAGGATAGGATAGGATAGGATAGGATAGGATAGGATAGGATAGGATAGGATAGGATAGGATAGGATAGGATAGGATAGGATAGGATAGGATAGGATAGGATAGGATAGGATAGGATAGGATAGGGAGAGAGTGCAGTGCTTTTTTAGAGGCAATTCTTACAGCTTTGTACCGGGAGCATCAAGGACCTAGCTTCAATACAATCTGAATCCTAGGTGGGGAAAACTGGCTTGTGAAAGATGAAGATCAGCTGCTGATAACAGAGGAAATGAGCACATCTGGGTGACAAGGAATGGTAGGTGGAAGGAAACCTAAAAGCAATGGAGACCTGCAAGTGCCTACTTTCTTCCACAGAGATAGGCAAAGGGGAATGACAAAGAACTGTCAGGTTAAGCAAAAGCAATACAAGGATAACTTAGAAAGTGATTACTTGTGATACCAGTTTCCATGCCCTGCTTACAGGGAAATAGCTAAATCTGTTTTTCCCTCTGCTTGTTTCTTGAAGTAACCCTTGTATATGAGTAGGCAAGCAGACCTGAGTCAGAAAGTATAAAAGAAGAACCCAAGATAGGGAAGTAGTTTAGAGGGGGGGGCGCAGAGATGGGCAAAGAAGTCTGAAAATGGTACAGACCGCGGTGTACTGAAGCCATCTTGTGCCAGCTTGCAACAGCCAATTGTTAAATTTTCGGGAATTTTGCAAGCCAGTTGAGAACAGAGCTGAGTCATGATGGCTAGTGTGTAGTGACACCATGGTGGCAATGGAGTCAGCCGTATCAGTGGGGCTTGGAGACGTTGAAGGAGCTCAACAGTGTATTTCCCATCACCCATCTTCCTAGAGGAAGGAAATGCTTTGAACAGCTCTTCCTCTTTACAATCAGTTTGGAAAAGCCAGTTGTTAAACATCACTGGGTAGAGATTGGGCTGCAAACCTTTGATCAAGATTGCTATTGACCCACAGGGATTATGTGCTTATGCTCACAATAGTGACATCAACCTAAAGAAAACTCTGATGAAATGTATGTATTGTTATTATGAAATTAATTCATCAAGAAGATGCTGTCTAAGCTGTACCAGGCTGTTATCATTTACTTGACATTTATATATTCCATATATAATAGCTGGAGCCATGTGACATTTTCCTTTTTTTTTCCTTCTTCCTTTTTCATTTAAAAAAAACCTTATAATTAAAACAGGTGGCCAAATAATATATAAATATCCTCATCATCATCTCATCAATCTTGTTTTAAAATCCACCTCAATTTAAACCTGCTTTGGTTTAACTACTATGCACTTGAACATTATTACCCAAGTTTGAGCACTTATTTTAGCACAGTAATTATAACACAACACCAATCATTTTAATATGAAGGGAATTGCCCCTGGAAGTATCTTCTTTACCTGCACAGAAGTACCAGTGGCACATCAGAACACTGTATCTAAAAGTATGAGGTAAAGTCTTCTCTGAGTCAAACATGACTCCTGATATTTTATAAGACACACCCTTCTGGTTTTCTTGGCAACCAGATAGAAGTGGTTTGGCATTGCTTTCTTCTGTGATGCTTTTCAACTTCCTAGTCTAGCTAAGCTCTGGTATTCCTTGGTATCTCAACCAAATACGAAGCAATGAGGGGCTGCTTAGCTTTTGGAAGTCAGCTAAGGTTGCCTAGCTGCTGCTTGACAAAAATAGAAAAGTATACCAATGGACATATGTTTTTAAAAAAGCACGGGAAAATGTAGGTTTTCTTCTCAGGGAAGGAAAATGGCATTTAAAAAACATCTGCTGATAACAACCACTTACTTACAATCCCAATCTTATAATATCCCATGTAATAATTGCTCTAAAACAGGGGTCTCCAACCTTCAGGGATCACCAAATTCATAATTTTAAATCTCGTGGATCACTGGGTGGGGGGAAGGCTCAGCCGCCTTTCGTGCCTACATGTCTGCTTCGGTGAGGCCTCCAGGTGGGAGGCCCGAGAGAAAGTGCCTGGTCCAGGTACACAGCCTGGAAACCTCTTTGGGTTCCTTCTATTAGGAAGCTTGGTCAATCTGAGTGAAGGAAAATGAAGACGGGCAGACTGACGGTGGCTTGCTGATGTTGGTGGGAAAGTCAGTCCCATATTCCAGAGCTGTAGTAGTCACAGGACTGGAGCAGCTCCTCCACCCGGGATGACCAAAGGGCCAGTCCTGTGATTACTACAGCTCTGAAATATGGGACCGGCCCATGGTGGGGCTGGAAATCTCCGCCATAGGGGGTGGCACGTGCAATGTGCAACTTTGCAGGTGGTGCAACATGCAAAAAGGAACTTAGCCCTCGCCGGCCAGAATGAGGTAATGGTGCTGTTGTGGCGGGGGGGTGGCCCAAGCGGGCCCAAGCGGCGGTGGCGATGGCTGGAAGGTGCGGGAACAAAGCGCTACTTGCATTTCCGCGGCATCAGCATTCCGCCTTCGCCGCGGTATATTTGCGCCAGCTGGTGGCACCAAGGCAGCCCTCGTCTCCTGCCGCTTGGGGCTTGGAGCGGTAAACCACATCCGGGAAGCACTACAGCAGAGAGAAGCAGCCGGAGTCAACCCTAGCTTTGCTGTCCATTGCGGACGCTAGATCGGCCCCCTGCAAACTCTCATCTCTCGAGGAGCCCGGCTGAAGTTTCCCACGCCACTTCAGCGAGCACTCCTCGAGAGATGAGAGTTTGCAGGGGGCCAATCTAGCGTCCGGGCTGGCTACAAGAGAAACGTTCATTCTCGGCCACATTTGAGATTTCTAGCTGCAATGGACAGCAAAGCTAGGGTTGACCCCGGGCACTTCTCTCCGCTAACAGGCGGCCAAGCTAACTGCCTGAAGGACCCCATCCTGTCCCTGGGAGTCAAAGCGCTGAAGCGTGAGCGGTGCGGGAACTTTGGCCAGGCTCCTCGAGAGAAATGCAAAGATTTCTCTGCGGACCACCAAAATTTTCTCGTGGACCACCAGTGGTCCGCGGACCACCGGTTGGTGACCACTGCGCTATAAGCCATCACTGTTCAGAAGCCATCTTGTTAGAGTGCAACAAGAACAGGAAATGCATCACAGGAACAATAGAGATGAAACCTAGAGTGGCAATGTGATACAGGAAACAACTGCAATAGAGAGGAATGATAGAGCTGCATATAAGATAGAGGCTCGTCCGGCATGTGCGGCCTTCTCCTCGGCCTCCTGTGTATAAGACGCACCTCAATTTTCAAGTAAATATTGTAAAGAAAAAGTAGGATCTTATACACGGAAAAATACGGTACTTAAAAGTCAAAAGAAAAAAAGACGGCGTTTACCAGTCAGCCACATATTTAGACCTGATCTGGTATTTTTATCCACCTATCGAGTCCTTCCCAATCACCTGGGATAGGCAGATGTCGTTTGATGGTATTAAAGATATTGTCGCAGGATATAAGCTGTTCCAAATAAAGCTGTCTTTTGCAATTGACTGATGGTGAGAATTAATTATTATAATTAATAATAACGAATGATTACTTGTAGGAGATGACCAGGCTGAGCCCGAGGGAGGGGTCAAACACGTCATCATTTTGAATCCTTTCACACCCACGAGATTTAAGTCCAGCACACCTTGAATTCCATTGACTCTAATCTACTGCCAACTCTCTTTGACCGTTAGTAGTTCAGTTTCTTGTAGAGAGCTTTAGCATACAATAAACCTATATATACATTCATCTGAACAGCCTGGATTTCTGATTTCCTGCTTTTGATCTTATTACTATTATTATTATTACATTTACCATTGGTTTTAAATCCTCTGGAATGAGGTTCTCCATGAGTAGACTTACCAGATATATCAATTTCACTTAGCAGCAGGATGGACAATAGTACAGGTATAGGATGGACAGATAGTACGACCACAATTGAGCCCAAAATTTCTGTTGTTAAGTGAAACATTTGTTAAGTGAGCTTTGCCCCATTTTAAGACTTTCTTGCCACAGTTGTAAAGTGAATCACTGCAGTTGTTAAGTTAGTAGCATGGTTGTTAAATGAATCTGGCTTCCCCGTTGACTTTGCTTGGCAGAAGGTTACAAAAAGGGATCACATGATCCCGGGACACCATCACAAATATGAGTAAGTTGCCAAGCGTCCAAATTTTGGTCACATGACCATGGGGATGTTACAATACTGGTAAGTGTGAAAAATGGTCATACTTTAAGTCATTTTTTTCAGTGATGTAACTTCAAATGGTCACTAAATGAACTGTTGTAAGCCCAGGACTATCTGTACTATCGACTAATTAAGGTCAGAGAGCAGGGCTGGTTAACTTGCAGTTAGCACTTGTTAGGGAAGCTCTATGCTGGGAGGAAAACTGCTCAGGCTGCTATAAAGAAGAGGGAGTGAAGCTATTCTCCAAAGCACCTGAAGGCAGGACAAGAAGCAATGGATGGAAACTAATCAAGTAGAGAAGCAATGTAGAACTGAGGAGAAATTTCCTGACAGAACAATTAATCAGTGGAACAACTTGCCTCCAGAAGTTGTGGATGCTCCAACACTGGAAGTTTTTAAGAAGAGATTGGACAACCATTTGTCTGAAATGATATAGAGTTTTCTGCCTGAGGAGGGTGTTGGACTAGAAGACCTCCAAGGTCCCTTCCAACTCTGTTATTCTATTATTCGTGGAATCCAATTCTACCATTCTGGATTCTCTCCTTCCCACAAACTGTTCCAATCAGGCAAGTACTGGTAGCACATGCATGTGTCTGCATGCACAGGTTATGCACCCTTTTAATGTCATTGGGAAAAGATAATTCAGAATGAACAGAAGTGAATGTTTGACATGCAAATTCAGCACCTGTCTAAAGCAGCTATATCTGTCTTTAGACTTCCATATGAGCCTGGGGGGGAAATGTGGCTGCTCTATTGAACCAACACAAAGCACATCTGTGTGCATGTGCTCCATAGGCGTAAATTGTTGTTGTCATCTACAAATGTTAATATTGCGTCTGGCCCATGAAAAACAAAGCTCCAATAGCAACAGTATCACACCCAAATGCAAAGCAAGAACTCCACACAAAAGTATTCTAGGGTTCACCTAGAATCCAAAAATAAAGCAAGCATAAATTTCCCAAGCTTATGCATTAAAAAACACTAAAGCTTTTAGGATCAATTCTGATTTGGGATAATTTTTTTTCCTAGCTTTTGAAATGGGCCTCTAAACTCGTAAAAGCTCTCAGATAAAAGACTATTTCATCTCCATTTTTGTTCACACACCTATGCACACAAAATTTACTTTTTAATATTTTTCCAGTTCTATTTTTGCATTCCTTTCATTTTCTAACAGAGCCATATTCAGGCAGAATGAATTAACTTGTCATATTCGTCTCAAGTACAATCCAACTTTTCCTCCTTCCTCTTCCCTACTGAATCTAAGGAAGCTATTAGATCTGAGGCAAGACATTCTTACTGGCTAACAATAATAATAATTTTTAAAAAGGAGCTGGCCCATTTCACATAAAGATGATTGGGCAGAACAAAAATTGTGTCAGCTTATTGTGCTCAAGCCCTTTGATTCTACAAGCAGTTGTTTTTAAAAAGAAGTTGGAGATCTGGATTTGTTTATGGTCAGCAATGGCTGACGTGGCCATATGGCCATCTTAATCATTACCTCTTCTATTTCTGCCCATGTGTATGTTAGATTGCTGGAAAACAGATGTGTATTCTCTAGCTTTAGCTTTGTGCTAGAGCAGGGGTGTCAAACTCACATCATCATGGTTACATCACGTGACATATCGGGACTTTTTTCCCCTTCGCTAAACTGGGCAGGGGTGTGCCCAGCACGTGACGCATCCAGCCCGCGGGCCGGGTGTTTGACAGCCTTGTGCTAGAGAAATCTAATTGGAGGAGGGGAGCAGGACTTGTCCCATTTGATGAACTGGACTATTGTATCCAGATGCTGCAGAGATACTTTTAATTTAAGATAAAATAGTTTCTTCACATTGAATTAAAACCAAGCTATTGGTTCATTGTCAAAAGAGTCTAGACAATTCTATAAAGCAATCAGACAAGCATTAGGGAAGAAGGCAAGTGCCAGGAGCATTGCTCTCCTCCTTAATGCCTTAAAGGCATTCTCTGTTTCATCTCAGGTCTTCTCTAGCTAAAATTTGTCTTGGTTTTGCAGCCAGTATGTACAGAATTTTGCAATTAAAAGTGTGTCCCGCAAATTAAAACGGTACTTGATTGCAAATCCTGTTCCTAGGCATATAATTGATCTTTGGTGAGCTTCTGATTTTATCATAGAGCTATTTGGCATTTGGAAACTAAAAATGGGACAGTATGTATGAGGCCAGTGATACAATTAGAGTAGAGCAAGAAGAAGATAAAAAGTAATAGCAAGGACAATTAGACCATAGGCTCAGCAAACACAATAGTACAGATATTGAATATTTTGCTGGTGCCTTCTCACCTATTGTTTTCTGGGGAAGCATGGTGGTTGAGCCCTTCTGTGTAACCCTAAACCATGTCCCCATGATCCAGCCCTAGTTATACTATAGTATGAGACCTTATTCCTTCTCTACACAATTCAGCCTACACCATTGCTCATCAACTTGAAAAGATGCATTAAAAGTATGTCTGTGCCACTCCCTTAGTATTGGTCTCAGGTTCAGTGTGGATGATCAAGCCCTGATAAGCATGGTGCATTTTAGGTTAAGGATGTATGCGTATCTGTGCCCCTTCTTCCCTTGTGTGGGGTTTGAGAGGGAGCAGAATGAGTCCATTGCCCCATTTCCCATTTCAGAGTTTTGCTATGGTATTGCTGCTATTTGTTGGTCTGGTTGATTATCAGATCATCTATGCTGTGGGTACCTGCTGTGATAGGAACATAACTCCAAGTTTGCCAATCTAGCAGGTTGGGAGGAATTCCTTGAGGGAAGCAGTACATCTTTCATTTCTATTTGTGGGTGGTTAAGCACTTACTAATATCAAATTACAAAATGAAAGTGATTATCCTTCATTTAGCCATCTCAGCAGATATTGAATCAGATGCAGTATTATCTTCTCACTTCAAGGGAAACAAAAACTAGCTACTCACACATTCTCATGCACTTAAATCCACTTGGATCGTCCAATGGCAACCTAAGGCATTCTAGAGACACCCCAATACTTCAGCTTTTGGAGAAGAGGAGCTCTATTTTCTGGCAATGTTGTTCAGAGGCCAAATCCTTCCCAACCATGACATAAGCACCAGAGGTGGGTTCTGACTTACCTCGCTGCCTGTTTGCTTCCTCACGAGCGCACATGCGCAGTGCTAAAAACCAAGCTTCTGCACATGCGCAGAAGCAAAAAACAAGATGGCGGCGCCTATGGCGCCACCGAGAGAGCCGGTTCGGGGGCATGTCCAGCCAGCCATCGCTGCCGGTTCAGCGAGCGGGGGAAATTCCCCCTACCGGTTCTATAGAGCTGGTCCGAACCAGCAGGAACCCACCTCTGATAAGCACAGCTGGTTTCCCTCACTCCCCTGCCATGGATGAAAAAATAGACCAGGGAGAGGATGTCCTTGTACCACAAGACATTTGGGATAAAGTGAGAGGAATCCTTATTAATCAAACTCAGTAACCTTACCTTTTTGGATAGTGAGAGAGGGGCAGTCATATTTCTTATTTTTGCAGATGCCATTTTCAGGAGATGAAAGTGCTGAAGAATGAAAAGGGGAATCCTAGGTATGTGATGCAGCAAAGGAACTATCAGCTGATAATGTGATAGTGTAAGAGACATGAAGCATAAGGATCTTTGTTTGTGGCTCAGGGTTGAAATGAGGGATCCTTGGAGTTCTCTGAGCTTATTTGTATTCTTGCACATGTTTCATTACCCAAACTAGGTAACATCATTGGTGCATTGACGGTACCACCTAGTTTGGGTAATGGAACATCTACAAGAAAACAACCAAGCTCAGAGAGCACCAAGGACCCTTCATTATGTTCTTGCAGCACACTGTTCTTTATGCACAAAGATGATTTGCATTAATCCCTGGTTTAATTTGGAACAGAATGTGGGTGAATTCATATGTAGCCTTTCTATGGGAAGACTTAATCCTTGTACAAGAAACCCCTTGGTTTCACATGGAAAGCTGTTTCTCTGAAATTGTTTTCCATCAAAATCTAATCACTTTTTTGTCAATTCTGTCAATTTCATATACGTGTAACTTCAGAACATCTGTAGAACAAAGGAAATACACATCCCTGGGGGAGGATTGTCACCTTCTGAAATAAATACATGCAGCAACTTTAAATGAGACATCATGAATACTGAATTTTGGCCTCATACCACAAGTGTTACTACTGTGGCTTCAGTACTATATGGCAGTCTGTCTTCTCAGTATTCTGTAAAGATGGGGGGGGGGGGTGTTTCAATTTTCATAGATTATGGAGACTATTAGGTTTAGAGTGTGGGGAAGACAAATATAATAAGAGTGGATTGTTGATACCTAACATGATTGCCCAAGATTATAAATTAGTATCCTACTTTTAAAGTAGTCCTTAAAATCAAGTTCAAAAATTGGAGTTCGTTTAAGATTCTGAACATTTTCAATGCCTAAAATATTATTGAAATTTGAATGATTATAACAATGTCAGTTACTTTTAGGGACATCTGTACTATGAAGGTGCAGTGATTTTCAGCAAGTTCATTTGCTGTGGACACACCTGATAGACTCATAGAAAATGGCAGGAGCTCTGAGGAGTCTGCCTCCTTTTCGGCTACATTTTCCAAGGCTCCCACTGTATGGGGCTGAGGTCTCTACTTCTGCAGAGTTTTCATGACACAAAGCCAGGGTATAAAAAACAGAACACACCGACACACTCTTTACTGAGGCTTTATTAAGATGCAGAGAGTCATACACCCATGAAAGAGAATCAACTCAAAAACTAAACTGAGCAAAGAAGTTTTCAGTGCCACAAAGAAAGAAAGAAAGAAAAGGAAAGAAGGAAGGAAGGAAGGAAGGAAGGAAGGAAGGAAGGAAGGAAGGAAAATGGGGCATAATTCAGACAAAGTTAAATCTGTGAAGATCCCACATTTTTTTTTTCTTAAATGGACATGCTCACAATAAGTGCTTAATTTTTTTTTCCACTGAAATGATAAGGCCCTAAAATAGCTCTTAACCCTGGCTAGGTGGAACCTACACTTTGTGCACGATAATCAAAAACTTTTCCACTCCTATCTAAACCTGTTCCAGGCCTTCCTCAGTTGACCATGGAGAAAAAGACCAAGAAAAAAAATCCCAGAGTTTTGGAAATAGGGAAATGATTCTCCCTGTCGGGGAAACACAGAATCTGTACTCCTATCACTCAACAGTGTGTGTATTGATCAAAATAAGCACGCATACTTGACATAAACTTCTATGAAGTGAAACTATGTTTGTAATTTTAGTTTATGCAAACATAGCCTGAACGTGTTTTCATTTGTTATTATGACTGATTCATTCTGATTGATATTTGGGCATGAAATGTAATAATGAGTCAAGGTCAAAGAATGCAAGATCTAGATATATTCTGAGAAAACAGACACAGTGGTTGTAAGAGACAAAGTTCTTTTCTCTGAAAGATGCCAAGGTTGGGTTGGGTTGGGTATGCTTGGTGAAGATCATCAGAAGAATGTTTCTTTGATCCAGAAGTAGGCTGTCATTGCATCTGTGACTCGTTACTTCCTACTCATGAAGGAGGAAGAGGAGGAGGTGGTAGTTTTTTTCACAATGGCACTTCCGCAGCTAGAGCTATATCCTCCTCCATACCCTCCTCCTACAGAGCAGCCTCCTCCACCACCTATGCTGCATACACCTCTCCCACTTCCAGAACTGAAGCCACCAAAACCACCAGAGCCTCCTCCAAAGCATGATCCTCCTCCGTAGCTACCTCCGTAGCTACCACCGATTCCTCCGCCAGAAGAAGACATGGAAGAGCCTATCACAGCTGGAAGAAAAAAGAACCAAGATTATTAAAAGGTTCATTAAAGCAAACACTTCCCATTGGTGGTTACAATGAAAACAACCATGATGTTGAATATGGCTGGAAACAGCAAGGAAATCTGATTTGTCCTAGACATTCTTTCCCAGGAACTTGATGTAAAACTTGACGTCTATGCATGATGCTCAACTGACACTTTTTGTTGTGTTAAAAAAAAGGGGGAGGAGGGAAAACCTCAAACTTGTATCTTGATGTCAGATTTAATGTTTTTAAAATTCACACATAGACATAAAGCTACCAAACAGCCATTTTGTAAACATTGTGTGTGTGAGAGAGACAGAGAGATTCAGCACCATGACCATAAACACGTATGTTGTGGACTGTCCAGAGTCGCCTGTGGCAAGATAGATAGCTATATAAACAAATAAATAAAATGTTGCATTTGCAGCAAAGGTCATTACTAGAATCCATGGCCCATAAGATGTTGATCACTTCACTATTGCTCCTCTTCATTATTGGTCATGTAGAATGCTAGTGGCTGTATTTCATAAATACATGAAGGGCAATTAATTTATCACTCCTGCACTACTGCAAAGTTCTGTAGTTAAATTATTACATTAACTTTGCATTAGATTCCCCTGCAGACTAGACTTATGATGGGTTTTAGATGAATATGACAATCATATGATGCTCAACAAAAATCAACTTTGCCACCATGCATATTCTGGATTTTTCTTTTAGTTATGAAAAGTAGATTATGAATAAAAACATAAAACTAGTTTTACTTACAGACGCTCACAGCACTTTGGCACTCTCCAGACATTCTGTGAAGGAAAAGTGGTATTTATAATATGTTAGTAATGGTTATGTTCAATTGGGCAAACATATAAAATGCTAAAAAAAACCAATATGTAATCAATATGAAGAAATCCCTTTAAACTTTGCTAGTACCGTCTGCCATAGAACTACAATGAATGTACTGCAACCTCCTTGCTTGGTCAGTAAGTTTTTAGGAAATAATTCAAGATTATTATTTCAGTCCTTCCAGTTCAGATAAGCATGATATTTATCTCATATTACTCTGCCATGACTCTGAGTGATTGATAAAAACATCTAAGTCGCGTGGATCGTCTCTCCATGCCACTATGCTTAAATAAATCCTTATCTGAGTTGGGACATCTACATTTGTAATATGTATTCCCTGTAGGTCAATGTTTCTCAACCTCAGAAGCTTTCAGATATGTGGACTTTGATTCCCAGAATTCTGGGAGTTGGAATCCAGATATCTTAAAGTTGCTGAGATTGACAAACATAGCTTTAGGTTTAGTCTGTTTTTTCAACACAATCATCTTGAAGCATTCAAAGGGCTGCACTCAGCCAGATTTTTCACAAGAAGAGGACTCAATAAATCTTTCTCTGGGTCTAAAGTTGCATTGATTTCTGAGTGGCATACTGGGTCCACACTCCAGAAGTTAACAAATGGGGCCAGGATAAAAAGGAACATGTGCTAGATTTTGTCATAATTTTTTGTCATTAGCAATAGCAATAGCACTTAGACTTATATACCGCTCCATGGTGCTTTACAGCCCTCTCTGAGTGGTTTAAAAATGTCAACATATTGCCCGCAACAATCTGGGTCCTCATTGTACCAACCTTGGAAGGATGGAAGGCTGAGTCAACCTTGAGCCAGTCAGGATCGAACTCTTGGCTATGGGCAGAGTTAGCCTGCAATAGTGCATTCTAACCACTATTCCTATATTGTCTCCTATACTGTGCCACCATTACTCCTATATTGTCTCTTCATGGGGATTTGGGATACTTGTCCATCTATTACATTTCACCCACCTGCTCTCCTCTCCTTCCAGCAATTTCCTGTAGGTAGCAATTTCAATATCAAGTGCCAACTTAACGTTCATCAGCTCCTGGTACTCCTTCAAGAGACGGGCCATCTCTTCCTTAGACTTCTGCAAAGCTTCCTCTAGTTCAGAGAGCTTTTCTCTGGCATCCTTGAGTGCCAGTTCACCACGCTCCTCAGCTTCTGCAATAGAAGCCTGCAGCTTCTCACACTGAAAAATAAAGGAAACTTCTGTAGAATAGTGAAGATAGCAAAAGTATTTCTTCCTGGGTCCATTTATTTATTTGTACCCTGCCTTTATTAGTTGTACAAATAACTCAAGGTGGCGAACATATCTAATACACCTTCCTCCTCCTGTTCTCCCCACAACAACAGTCCTGTGAAGTGAGTTGGGCTGAGAAAGAGTAACTGGCCCAAGGTCACCCAGTTGGCTTTCATGGTTAAGGTGGGACTTGAACTTATGGTCCCCAACTTTCCAGCCTGGTGCCTTAGTTGTCCATCAACTACCAACATAAATACAAATACAATTATAACTGTGTCCCTACTCTCTCTGCCATTTTCTTACAGGCCTGCAGGACACTGGCACCATCAGAAAATATATCATAGTGGTGCTCCATAGCCCAAGAGGCTTATAGGAGAAAACAAATGCTAAAATAGGAGACGATGCTTCTAAGGGTCTCTTTTACTATTACCCAAAAGACATCAGTGCCTCCCACTGATAACTCAATTATCAAAGTTATCATGCACTAGGAAACTTATACTGTAGTTTATGGAAAACAAGAACATTGAGGTTGTATCTTCTTGCTTGACATATTTTTTTAAATTTTATATTCTGCTCACACTGTTGCAATTAAAGCATCATCAACACTAGCTCAGGCTAACCAAATGATGTGTTTACACATTAGGAAATTCTAAAGAAACTTCCCCTTCCTCAAGTTAGTCCTATAAAAATCTTCTGGCCTTACCTGTCTCTTCACATTTTCTATTTCAGACCGCATCCTCTGAATTGTCCGGTTCAGCTCAGCGATCTCAGTCTTGGTATCACGTAGACTGTCACCGTGTCTCCCAGCTGACACCTGCAGTTCTTCATACTAGCATTCCACACACAAAAAAGGGAAGGTCAAAGATTACACCTGAAAATCTTTGGTAGCAGCGAGGCCCAACTAATTAAGGTTTCCCCAAATGCTGTGATATCTTTACAAAGCTGTCTCCAGAACAGATGTGTTTATAGCAAATGCACTTTTTCAAACAAGGCTTGTCTACAATACAACTTTCTGAAGTACTGCAGATGGATCATTGGCCAATTTGACCAAAAGACCTTTTGGTATTTTAGTACTTGGCAGCAGAGGGGCATAGGTTCAATGCAGAGCTTCTACAAATAGGAGCTTGTCTCTGAAACTCTGGAAGATGCCTTCAGCTAGATAAACCCATTGACTGATTGAGTAATTATATGTCATCAAGTTCATGTCAACTCTTAGCAACCACTTAGACATTCCCCAGGAGGATGCTTCAGGTCTTTGATAAACCCATGGGCTAATTCAGTATAAGGCAGCTTTTAATGTCCACCCACTGTTTATTGTGTTTCCTAAGACAATTCAGTGGTCAAAGCACTCCAAGAGAGCTTATTCAGATTTATTGCATATCACATATCTGTGTCTCAGCTGAGGATTATTCTATATTGAAAAAGCCTGAAAAGAACAAACACTTGAAAGCTCACCTTGCCCTGATACCAAGATTCTGCTTCTGCCCGGCTCTTCTGGGCAATGTCCTCATATTGAGCTTTAACCTCAGCAATGATGCTATTCAAGTCCAAGCTCCGGTTGTTGTCCATTTGAAGGACCACGGAGGTATCAGAAACATTTTGCTGCATCTGGTTCAGTTCCTGCAAAGGGAATCCAGTCATCTTAATTAATCCAACCTGAACATATTAATTTTCTCCAATGTATTTGTTGCTGTTGTTTTTGTTATATCTTGCTTTTATTGTGTCACTTCAAGATGGTATACATAATGCTTTCTTTTCCCCCACAATAACAATTCTGTCATGTGTGTCAAATGCCAACTAGCTGGCATCCATGCATAAGGTCAAGGCAGAGCTCATTTCCTCCCAGGTTCTATTCCAGCATCTTAACCACTACATCAAACCCATGTTCGTATTTGAACTCTGGAGTGTGTGTGTGTGTGTGTGTGTGTGTGTGTGTGTGTGAGAGAGAGAGAGAGAGAGAGAGAGAGAGAGAGAGAGAGAGAGAGAGAGAGAGAACAAGGACTCTATCACACGCCATGTTAGTTGTAATAGTGATCAGCATATTTACTTACAGCTTCATACAGACACCTCAGGAAATTGATTTCATCTGTTAAGGCATCCAGTTTTGCCTGCAGTTCCACTTTGTTCATGTAAGCAGCATCTACATCCTGGGGGGGGAAAAAACAGAAGATGCTTCAGTCTTCTGCACATCTGATATTGAAGAGGATGAAAATCACCTTGATTTAAAGAAGGATGTTATTTCTTCTAAAAATGGCAGTTTCAGAATTAAACCACAACACAAGGAGCCGGGAATGTTGTTCTATTACATAGAAATTATATTTGTAAGAGCTCATGGATAAATGGGAATGGTAGCAAAAGACTCCCATTCTCTGTTTTTTATTTTCGTGTCTTCCTTCAAAGTGCAATTTTCAGTCTGGCATGAAAGCATCTAAGCCTTTTAACCAAACTTCAAAAGCAGCTATACGTCTTATCAATATCAACTAATAGCATCTTACTTCTCTTCCCTACTTATTACCTGCTGTGGACATTTTCAACTTCCTAGACAGTATAGTTACTCTTGGTCAGTGCTATTTTATATTCATCTCTAAAATAGTGAACCTGGTGCTCAAGCAAATCCCATCCTTTTACAAGCAGCAGCATGGAAGTGGATATTATAAGAAACTTATATCATCAGGCTTCAAGCACAAGAAATCAGGAACCAGGGTTGTTCAAATTAGTACAAGTTTATTCCATGCTATCTCTAAACAAAAATCTGAACTACTAACGGTCAAGGAAAATTGGCGGCAGATAAGAGTCAACAGAATTCAAGGAAGGCTGGACTTAGGTCTCTTGTGGGTGTGAAGGGACTCCAAACTGATGACAAGCCTGATCCCCTCCCTTGGTCTCAGCCTGGTCATCTCCTACAGGTACCATTTTAGAACTTTTTCCCCCTCAACTCATAAAGAAGGAGTAGGATTTACTGCAAACAGTGTTGAAGGCAAGCATAATTTAATGGGAAGGGCACTGAGGGAATATCCTAAAACTTTCAACAAGCTGAGCCTATGGCTACAATCAGCGGCTCCTTAACTCAAACCAATTTTCCTTTTCATCCCTTCACCATTACAGTTGAAGCACTTACCTTTTTCAAGAGCACAAAATCATTCTCTGCTGCAGTTCGCTTGTTAATCTCTTCTTCATATCTGACAAAGAGAAAGAAAGGTTACATTTCTCCTTTTGGGTGTCTGACACTATGGTCTCCAATGTATCATCCATTCATCCATACTTTCCAAACTATTCCAAATTCTTTAAGAATCTTTAAAAGGTAAAGGTTTCCCTGTCCAGACTCTAGGGCGCAGTGCTATCTCCGTTTGTTGGCCGAAGGAGCCAGTGTCGTCCGAAGACATTTTCCATAGTCATGTAGTCAGCACAGCTATATGCCAAAGGCACATGAACATTGTTGCCTTCCCACTAAAATGGTATCTATTAATCTCTCATTTGCATGTTTTCGAACTGCTAAGTGGGCAGGAGTTGAGTCAAGAACAGGGGCTCATCCCATTGCGAGGAGCTCAAGTCTTGAACCTGGGCTGTCAGCTTTCCAGTTGACAAACTCAGCATCTTGAACCACTGAGCCATTGCACCCCCTTGCAATAATCTTTACTTTGGAGTTAATAATAATAAGGACTCAATAGGTGGATAAAAATACCAAATCCAGTGTAAACATTGGCGGACTGTGTGATGAACCATAATAATAATCTGATTGACCAACCATAATAATTTAATATTTAACCAAGAAATCAAAAATGCTTATTTTTCCATATTTGAGATCCCCTATTTTACTTTTCTATTTTTTAGATATGGAAAGTGGAATAGGATTAGCCATGACTTCTAAAATGTCCTAACAATCAAAATGCTTTAAAATCTTTTCATCTAGATTACTGTTTCCTTATGCTGCCTGAAGAATTCGGAAATCTGAAGTCTACACATTTCAAAGTTGCCAAGGTTGAGAAACACTCTTCTAGATGTGGAGGAACATAGGTTTCTCAAGCTTGGGCTATTCTACAGCATTACTTTATAACTGAAGATAACATCTATGTTTTGAGCAATATGAAGCAAAAGATGCTATACTAAAAAATTTCTGGAATTCAACCATATTATATTGGTCTAAATTATAAGCCTTTTAAAGGAGCAAGCCTTCCCCAATCCTATATACCAGTGATGGTGAACCTTTTCGGCACTGAGTGCCCAAACTGGAATGCGTGTGCATGCACGTGCATGTGCGAGCGCCGGAAACCCGAAGACCAGCTGGCCAGGGCGCATGCGTGCGCTGGCCAACTGGTCTTCGGGTTTCCGGCATGCACATGCTCATGTGCGCCAGCCAGCTGGTCTTCGCAGCGCCAGAGCACTGGAAACCCGAAGACCAGCTGGCTGGCGCGCACATGCCTGTTTTTTGGCCATTTTTGGCCATTTTTCAGGCCATTTTCTGGGCCATTTTCCAGGCCGTTTTTCAGGCTGTTTTTCGGGCTGTTTTTCGGCCATTTTTCGGCCATTTCTCGGGGCGTTTTCAGGGCATTTTCTGGTGCTCCGGCATCCAAGAAGACCAGCACCAGAAACCAGAAGAGCAGCTGGCAATGGCGCGCATGCTCACAGAGAGGGCTCTGCATGCCACCTCTGGCACACGTGCCATAGGTTCGCCATCACGGCTATATACATTACCTAAAAACTGGACAGTGCGCAGTAGCCAAGATGAAAAATGTCTCATGAAACAGATTATTGGTAAGATTCGGTGAATGTAGCCCACACTGATATATACAGGGAGGGAAGAAAGGAAGGAGAGAGATGAGCTAAGATATGTCTTTCTATTCACAGGCGTGTATTTCCAATCCATGTGGTAGATAATTAAGCATGTGCATTGAAAAGAAGGAGAAAAAAAATATTCTCATTTTTAGGGAAATGGATCCTCTTGTAAAGAAAAAACACCCCCTTGAAATGTCATGAGTAGTTTGTTCCAGATTCTTCATGAGACAGAAGAAGTAGTACTGGACATTTATCTAACGGAACCCAATTTTCATGAATTTATATGAAAGAATATCAAGAACTATTCATTTGGATTACTTCTTCCCTTACTTGTTTTTGAAATCCTCCACAAGATCTTGGAAGTTTTTCAGTTCTGAATCAAGTCCTCGCCTCTCGTTCAGAAGGCCATCCAGCTGCCTCCTTAGATTGTTGATATAAGCTTCAAAGAATTGATCCAGATTTTTTTGACCGCCAGTGCCCTGGCCCTGTTCTTGCAAGAGTTTCCACTTGGTCTCCAATACTTTATTTTGTTGCTCTAGAAAACGAACCTAAAAAGAGAATGGAGCAGAGAGCAGAAAAGCAGAGCAAAAGGTTTATATAACCATATTCTAATAGGTTGTATGTAACAGAGATATCTTTGTATTTTTAAGCATTTGATTCTAAGATATTATTTTATTTCTTTGCCTTCTAGAATGATTCAGAGTGGATTGTTTAGAAATGTTCTTTCTACAAATTCTTAGTATTACTGAGTGTCGGAATTCAGTCCTCTTCACTGTCTCTCTAGAACATGGACCTTTGTTTACTGATAGACTCCAAGTCTCATCAGTCAGTGATTGGCACCCAGGCAGCAGTGAGCAGAATTTTAAACCAGATGGATAAATATTCCTCAACCCAATGGAAAATGTTAGAATTCTGGATGGATTTCTCATTATAGTGAAGACACGTCATACAGAACAATGTGCTATTTTATTCACTGCCACTGCGAATGTGTATTTTCAGCTATTAGCTATATTAAAACAAAGAATATTGAGGAGACTACATTAGTAACAGTTCTTAAGTATGAAATGTGATAGACTTGTCTCATTTTACATCAATGAAACCTTTGAAGAAATATACTAACTTACTGTACTCCACTACAACAAGTCTACCAATATCTGCCTCCAACACCAGCAAATTCTCAACTACAAAATTTGCGTACATCTTCACAGCTGAGCCTCATTCACCTCAATGCAATCCTTGGGACTCTCTTGAGCCTCATTCACCTCAATGCAATCCTCTTCTTGACTAGACTCTACAGAAGATTACCACATGAAGAAGATTCCTTACCAACTTGGTAAGATTAAACATTTTATTACAGATAAGCAATGCAGTAACTAATGCAAAAGTACTTTGCATACTTAGAGTTTATAATCTAAGTTTTTTTCTTCTTGCCTTATGAATTAAAGAACATGTGGTAAGTCAACTAATGGTCTGGGGGACTGTGTGTTACATGTACATATCAGTACTATCTAGCCTGGAAATCACCTCAGCAAGTTCTCATAACCTTTCTGTTAATGATAAAAATTAATATCAAGACTTATGGACAAAGTAGCTAAAGCATTGGGCACAACAGAGCAATTACTATACCAAAGGTAATTTGAAATCATGCCACATGTTGTCGGCAACCATGGCCTTAAAATACTTTCTGCAACAGGAAAAATGTGTTTTTCTTTTTTATACTAGTGAGGTTATTCTCTTTTCCTGAAATTGCCTGTCTAATGATAACAACCGCATCTCTAAAATAAGTTTCCATACCACTAAGCCTCCAAATAAGTCAAACCACAGGAACCAGGAGCACTACATCTTCCATAGAACACTCACAATGATTGCTAATCCAGATCTACCACAAAGGCATAATCATTGCATCTACTAGCACTAATTTCAGTTCTCTCTCCAAACCATTTTGGATGTTTTATTTTTCTGTATTTCCCCCTACATGGCTCACTATTGGGGTCACCCCTCATATTTAGAATTACAGGTCTTACTTCCTATTCTTCCATAGGATCCTTGCAGTTGGCTGAGAGATAAGAGTACTGAAATTGCAAATAAAAGTCATTGGAAAGAACAACCATGTGTGCTATCACTACTGTGAATGAACAGTTAATGAACATGGTTAGTGATTTGCAGCCTAGCTAAGGGTCACATATATATCTAGTACACATCCTGTAATTGAAGTCCAATAGATCTATTATCTACTTTTCTGCCCTTTGACATAATGATTACTGGACAACTAAAATTCCTGATTCTTATTGGCCTGTCTTTTCTCTACTGATGTCTTATTGACTGACTGTATGTTAATTCTGACAGCATAAGAAAATAGCATGCGATGCAAAGTAATAGCATATCAATAGCATACATTTCAACTAGACTGATAGTCAAATTTCTCCCCAGCATCCTGGTATGTAGTAGTATTATTTTGCCTTTAGGCTTAGAGCAATCTTTAGGAATTTCTAGCACTTCACCAAACTATAGTTCCCAGAATTCTTTGAGAGAACGAACCATAACAGTTACAGATTTCATCACAGTAGATATGCCCAGCAAAGATGTTTTTTCTCCTTCATTTCTGTTCTTATTCTCTTACATTTCTAAAAAATCTATCTATTACCCCCCTCAAGAACCACATTTTATCATTTCTCCCCAAAGTATATATACTATATAAAACGAGGAGTTGAGATTTAGTGACAACATAATTAATTGTAAAGCTTTGAAAATCACTCCATATATCTTGAAGTTTACTGTTTTTAAAGCAATTCATAAATTTCATGTACTATAAGGTTCAACTATGCTAAAGAAAGTAAGGAAAGGTTTAGAAAAATAAGAATATTATTTTTTTTGCAACTGTCTCACCTTGTCAATGAAGGAGGCAAACTTGTTGTTAAGGGTCTTGATCTGCTCTCTCTCTTCTACCCTCACTTTCTGGATCTCTGGATCTATCTCCAAATTGAGGGGCTGCAGGAGATGCTGGTTGATAGTCACCTCCTTGATGCCTCCCGGTGGGCAAGCTGGAAAGGCACCACCAAAGCCACCACCAGCTCCAAAACCGGCACCAAAGCCACCACCAGCTCCAAAGCTTCCACCCCCTTGGCCACAACCCCCACCAAAACCTGCACCGAAGCCACTGCCAACTCCACCGTAGGAGATTCTCTTGTTGCCCCCTTGATTAAGATTATATAGGCTTCTGCTGCCAAAAGCAGCACCTCCACCTCCACTACGGACAGAACATCCACGGTTTGTGGAAACGCTGTTGAAGCTCATTCTTTGTCCACCTGAGAAGCAAGCTGAGCTGGAGCTGAATCCCTTGTTCCCTCCTGACATGCTTATCCCAAAAGACTGACGAGACATGATGATTAAGGGATAGTTGGCTGGTGGCAGTGACTTTTTCAAGAAAGATGTTCCCTGTTCGGAGTACAACTGAGCCCCTATCCCAGCAAGGCGAGAATCTTCCTTTTTATCTGTTCAGAGAGTTGGCTTGGGTGAGAGGGGAGTGGAAAATCTTTTTTTTTTATTGTATTCCTGGGCTTAGGTGTGCTCCGAACCCTCCCTCTTGCACAGTGCCAGAAACTGACCTTCCCTGAAACACACCCCAAAGGAGCTAAAGAGCCTGACTGTGAACTCTAGACAACCCCAGATTATCTGCATCACCCTTCTGTCAATGGAGGTTAGATGCTGCTATGACTACTGTCTGTATGGTAGGGCTTGTCGAGTTTCTTTGACATTCTTTAGCCCTGCAGGAAAAATAATGCCTTAAGACACATTCTAATCCCTCTCTTTTTCTTAAACCTGATGGCAGATTATTCTTTTCAGCAAGTTCCAGAAAAAAATGTATTTAAAAAAAAATCCACACCCAATGACTGCACCACCCATCCCTGGATTTTTTTTTTTTCTTGAAATAAAAGAAAGAAATCCTGCAAGAATCTGTCTGATTTCTCAGTAGGAGAAAAAAATATTTTCTCAGCACCATTTTTCTTTAAAAAAAAAAAAAAAGTATGTAGTCAAAGATAGCCTGTATATCTGCTGTCCTTCCAGCAAGGAGCTCAAGGTAGCATACCTGATTCCTGATTATCCCAAATTCATCATAATACGCTTTCTCAGTTACAGAATCATAATATCAGGCAGTATCTATTCCAACTCCTTACCAAAATGGAAACTTTGTTCTATCAGCATCTCTGCTACGTGCTATTGCCGTCACTTCAAAATCTCTGGGAAAAAGAAACCTGTCTTTCCATTCAGTATTACTTTTTTAGTATAAATTATACAAACTAAAAATATATAAAAATGAACACATAGACATTATTGATACTGTTATTTCTTTAATACCAAAATACATGGCATTTTGCATAAGTCATGTCCTTATCCCAAGTTGGTTACAATCCCAAATTTAGTTTTACAAACCCAAGTTTGAGTTTTATGAAAAATAAATAAGAATAATAAATCATGTGATCTAACAACTACTGAAAAATAATGCAAAGGCTTTGTGTGAAGAACTTTAGGCTCTATGTGTGAGAAAGAAGGAAATTATCTATAATGAGGGAAAAGGCCCTTCAACTCCGAGGTGACCCACACCGGGGGGAGGAACAGTGATTAGAAAAGTCCCCTTGATGCCACATTCACCCCCTTTGTTATAAGCCATTTTCTTCCTTCCTCACCAGCCCTCAAGGGAACCAGAAGACTGAAATTCTCACCTACCCTGTTCCCCATCTATCCCCTCATCTAAATCATTGATGGAGATATTAAAGAGTACTGGGCTTAAGACAGAGCCTTGGGGTACCCCATTGCATACTTCCATGTTCATTAGATGCAGTTCCATGGAGGACTAGTTACGACTCCATCTGATGGTGATGCTGTCTAACCCACATTTTTCTATTTTAGAAAGTAGTAGGTTGTGGTCTACTTTATCAAATGCCTTACTGAAGTCCAAGTAAATTACATCCACAGCATTTCTCTGGTCCACTAATTTTGTCATTTTGTCAAAGAATGCAATAAGATTTGTCTGGCATGATCTGTTTTTGACAAATCCATGTTGGCTTTTGGTTATGATTTTGTTTGCTTCTAGGTGTTCACAGATTCGTTGCTTGATTATCTTTTCCAGAATCTTCCCAGGAATCTGTAGTTTCCTGAGATCCATTTTTTTTTCCTTTTTTGAAGATAGGAACTACATCAGCTCTTTTCCAGCCCTCTGGTAGTTCCCCAATGCTCCAGGATCTGGAATTGGAACACAATTCCCACTATTTATGATTAATTTTTAAATCAAATTTATATAGCCTATATGTAACTGTAACTAAACAATTCAACTTCCAGCCTTGCACACCCAGGACTCCAGCCAACTCCCCCAACCCAAATCTCTTCCCACCCAACTGACCCACCCTTCTTTTCCTTTATTGGCTCTCAGGAGTCAGGTGACTCCCTGTGGGCATCTAAGGCTGATTCATTCTTCAAAGGGCCGGCTGTTCTCCACTATACTAGCCTGGTAGGCTTGTGTCAAGTCAAGTGAAGAACTGCACCCAGACCTTATCCCAGCAGAGTTGACATTCTAGTTGTGACACAGGATTCACAAAGACACCATGTGCATTTTTGCCATATTTGTATCTATATATACACAGATCCATGGAGAAGTGAGCACCCATCTTCACCACAGAAATAATCCTGTGGGGAATAATTCTTTTTTCTTCTTCTCATCATTACTGAGAATCACATCTCAACATATCTTTTTGTATCTCCACCCTCCAGTTTTAGTACTTGATCACAGAAAAGTGTGAAGAAACCACAGGAGCTGATTTCAAGATGCTTAGATTCTGTTACCTATAAGAAATGTTGAAATATGCTTTTTGCAATCAGCACTGCACTCTTTTTAGGACAGATGAGAGCTTTTAACCTTCTGAATTTTTAACTTTGACTTTTTATTTTTACTTGTAAGTTGTAACTTGTTCTTAAATCTGTTTTTAATCTATGTTTTTATTCGTGTGTTTATATGGTTTTATTATGATGTTGTAAACTGTCCAACTTAGGTGAGCTGGGCAATGTAGAATTTTAATAAATAAATACAGTTCAGTAAGACCTTGAAAGATTTTATTCATATATACAAAATGCACATCGGAGTTTATGCTCTTAAAATATAGCAGCTAAAATACTTAAAATAAACAGAAGAAAAAAATTAAAATTAATACTCTCTCATAACATTACTAAAAAGGCAAAGAGCAGGAAAAAAGTAATAAACATGGATGAGGTGCCAACAAAATGGAAGGTTTATTTTAAAAGGAAGGTTTTCAATTGTCAGAACACATGCAGGCTATTCTCGTGTCCCTCGAACTGAACAAGCCTTGCTAACCATTTTTACGTCGTCTTTGTCTCATCCATACAGCAGAGAGAAGATTGTTTGGCTGTTTATGTTTTAAAACCATTTAGGTCTAATAGTTAAGGCCCCAGGCTAGAAAGCCAGAGACCATGAGTTCAAGTCCCACCTTAGCCATGAAAGCCAGCTGGGTGACTTTGGGCCAGTTGCTCTCTCAGCCCAACCCACAGGGTTGTTGTTGTGGGGGGGGAGGAGGAAGAAGGTGTGTTGGATATGTTAGCCACTTTGCATTATTTACAGAAATCAAACAAACAAACAAACAAACAAACAAATACATAAATGGTTTTCCTTTTCCTCACACAGTTTTTTGCCAATCTAGGACAATTTATTAACACCTGATGGCCCAAACAGTTGCTGTGGGCATACACTGTGGGCACACACTGTGCTCTTCTGTCAATAGGCACTTCCTTTCATGGGTATTTTAGCTTGGGCTGCAAGAGAGACCAAATACCTGGCTGTCCCAGAAACATTTGCCAAAGTAATGGCAGATGGGTAGCCTCTAAACTACTTCTCATATTTTATGCAGGTTTCATAAATCTACATCTACACCTATATGTACAGTATACCTACAGGTTTAATGGTATTTTTTAAAAATCAGTAGTCCTGCTTTCTTTAGGATGAGTTTTAGCACTCTTGTGAAATACAGAACTGGCTGTTGTGGTCCGCCAGTGGCCAGCAGAGCTGGCAGCAGATTCGGACAGTGAGGAGGTTGGGGAGGAACATGGGCCAGTCCTGGAGTCTGGGGAAGGCTCTGACAAGTGCTCTGCATCCAAGGCAGAGATGGGGCCAGGGCAGTCTGACAGTTATCAGCTGCCTTTGGAGGCAGACATCAGTGAGGCAGACGAACAGCTGGAGCCTGTTCCCAGTGTGCGCATGTGCAGAGCTGCCAGACGAAGGGAACAGCTAAGGAACAAGGGTCGACTTGGGAGTAAGGCCACAGGTGGACGATGAATGACCCCTCCCATAGGGAATAAAAGAGGAGCGAAAGGGGATGGGAGTTTGCAGGAGACAATTAGTTCACTTAATTGGTTCGTGAATCTCAGAGACTTCTTGCCAAGTTTTGAAGATATCGGCCTGGCAGCTCTCCAAGCCAGATAAGGTCTGTGACTGTAAATTTACCCTTGAAAGACTTTGCTGGATGTGAATGAGAAGAATTCACAGTAATTTAATAAAAAGGGGTTTTTGTCGGGACAAGGAGTCTGCTTCATGGTTTGTGGAATCCTAGATCAGAACACTGGCATTCTAATTAGACCTTTCTCCAACTTTCTCCTACATCCTTCTTTTACCTCTATGATTTCTTGGTGAGGCAATTATGGGATGAAGATTTAATGCTCTTTCAAAACACTGCCAGACCTATTTCTAGAATAACCCAAGGAACAGGTCACAGATGCAGAGTCCTTTTGCGTCTCTGACGTGTCACTCAGACAGCTTGAAAAGTAGTGTCAAGCTGTTTGGTATTTGTCAAAATCCAAATGTGATTTTTTTTTCCAAGCACAATTTTCATGGAGTCTTTTTAGCATGTATTTAGCATGTATTTCGCATTAGTTTACTGAAGAAAAAAATGAGCATGGGATTGCAAGAATTCTACCAAAAAAAACAATGTATCTTGAAACAACATCAAAATAGAAATTTCTTTATTTTATTTTTAATTGCCTTCCATTGAACTAGAAAACTGGCATGTTTTTCGCTAATAAAAAGGGGGTTCCAGCTGGTTGTTTACCAATCAGTCTGAATCTTTATCTGTCCAAGTATGAACCATTACAGGCAACTAAACATAGGCAGCAACCTTCACTTGCCAAAAGCATGTTAAGGAGAGGTAATTGTAATTGTATTTCCCATCAGCAGGTATCTTTGAGAGGGGAAGCAATGCCAGAAGAATCCATCCACTGCGCAACTTACACTACATTAAAACTTTAAGGACAGCTCCAATCACTATCTTAGGTCACAAAGTAGAAAGGATTCAGCAAGTGGCACAATACAATTTATGCTGATTTGAAGACTAGAAGGCACCATTTTAACAAAGACTCCAACTATACCCATAGAAAGAAAGTGACATATCTTATTAGTGAACAATATGATATCTATCGACTAGATTCCCCAAATGTTGCACATCAATAAATAAAGGGATGACATTTCAAATTCAAAGGTTACTTCATGAGTTTGTAAAAATAATCTCATGACATTTGGCAATTGTCTGAGAATTTGCCCAAAAATTTCAAAATTTTATATTATTTCACTGAACTATCACTAACTTCCACTGTTTTCCCAAGTGACCTTGCTGGACATTGGAAAGCATCTCACTAGATTTTGGAGATTTTATGTGAGAACTTAAGATTGTCAAAAACTTTTTTATATATAATTTATTAAGAATTTTGATTAGTAAAAACGAATACAAACTAAAATTTGAGAAAAGGAATAGAAAAAACAATAAAAAGTACAGGAAAGGAGAAAAAGAAAGAAGAAAAAGAAAAGGAAGAATACATTGTAGAAAAAGAAAAATACATAAAGAAGTTACTTCCAACTTTCATTACAAATAAAGACACATTTAGTAACTCTTCACCCTCTATAAGGCTACAAACAAAGAACACTTGGTCGCAATGTCCTTTCCCTAATTTAGCCAAAAACTTTTTTAAAGTGTAGTATAGCTTATATAGAACTTTCAATACTGTATTTTTCAAACTTTTAATAGGGTGTCTTTTTCAGACTTGATAACTGCTGTGGCAGCTGGCTGATCAGTATCGACTGAAGATGGTCGGAATGGCTTCAGAAGAACAGCACACGGTGTGGTGGCAGCCATTTGAACAGCATGTGCATAGCAGTGTAGAAAGCAAAGGGAAGACTACTACACTATATATTTCCCAGGAAAATCATGATAATGGCGGCGAAACCTAATTTAATAAAAATAGGATCACCAACATGATCGTCAACGTCCGATGACGGATATGGCACAAGAAGAAGAAGTGCTATATATGTAATTCAGTAAAGACGGGAAACTGTCGTGTTCTTTAAAATGGAAATTTTGAAAAATAAATAAATAAAAACCGTTCGTGGGAAGCTGAGTTCACTATTCTTAAATGGCACAGCCCACATGGCACTGTGGATCCATTAGTCTGACTCAGTCTGAGTCATTCTGAGTGGTTCACTGTAAAATCTCCAGCTGCCCCAAACCAACTTTATCATCCTCCTGATTAATTCTTGCTTGTGCTTTCCAATTTTTTTAACCTCACAAAATGTACAGCTTCCCTCTTAACCGGACTCTTGCTCTGTCCCCGATAACCCACTTCTTCCATGGTGGTGAGACTTTCTCAAAATGTATTGGACTAAAGATCCCATCATCTTCAATCACTAGAATTGGAGTCCAATGCATTAGACCAGAGGTCTTCAAACTTGGCAACTTTAAGACTTGTGGACTTCAACTCCCAGAATTCTCCAGCCAGCATAGCTGGCTGGAAAATTCTGGGAGTTGAAGTCCACAAGTCTTAAAGTTGCCAAGTTTGAGGACCCCTGCATTAGACAGTCACAGAAGGTTAACCTAACCACCGGGACACTTGCATAAGACAAGGGGTGTACACGCTCACATAATTAGATTGCTTAACCAGGCTTTATACTGACACAATGCGTAGCTAGATACCAAAACAAGATGCAGGAAGATAGTAACACTGTTTAATCAAAAGTGATTTTAAGGTGAAAACAGGCACACCTGAGAGATTCTTATTATCTATGAAGGCATGCAAGGAATAAATTGTGATTTTGATCTTCCATTCAAGGTAGTGTTCTTCGAATTTGAGTCATATTCATTTTTTACTTGAAACAGTTGATCAGCACTCCTAAACCTTTTGAAAGGCTATTACCTTTTAAAATTCCTTTTATTCAAAGCAAATGGCCAAATTGTTTTTTCTTCCTGCTTCTGTTGCAAGAGTTTCACTCTACTTTTTTTCACTGTACAGACACATCCACCTTACAACTTCATACCTGCGGCCTCAAAACATCAAACCCTGCCCATTTTCAGAGAAATGTTGAAATGTTCGCTATTGGAGAAGAATTGCAAGAATGCAGGCAACACAAATCATTATTTAAGCAAATAGAATTTTCTCTCCCTTTTCCATAAAAGAACACTTTCAATACTAAGTTAGTCAATGGGAGCAGGAGGAACGACTCTCAGGGTTTTCCTTGGTTTTTTAAAATTTCCATTCATTTTTCACTTAAAAATAAATTATTAATACAGTATTGTCATCCATCTCTTTTTTTCATTATTTTTCAAAATATCTATTGTAGTTCTGTTCAGTTAGTAGCGGGAATCAGTGGGAAAGGTTAAGCTTTTCAAACATATTACATAAAAATACAAAAAAAAAAAGGAACTTACAAGCTGTCATATTTATAGTAGGATCTTCTCAATTTTCCACTTCTAAAGATTCAGTAAACAAGGATATTTACATCTCCATTTTATTGCAAACATAGAACAATATTTTTCTCTTCGCTTTTTAGGTTCGGAGTAGGGAAGCCTTGGAACCAATATGTAAAACTGGAATGTTGAGAGCACTTTCATCAAATGGCTATCACTAGTACACTTACTTTGCTGCCAGCATTAGCTAACTTACTTTGCTAACAGCATTAGTTAATGCTGTTATCATTAACTAATGGTGAACAAAGATCTCAGACCTTGAGAGTTGAAGAGCCACTCTGGCAACAACTACTAGCAGATCTCTATGACTGGTCAAGAAATCCTCCGGGGGGGGGGGAAGCTCCCAGTGTTTGCAGACATTCCAAGAGGAATGATCATAGAGTGCTTTCAAAGTTGCTTTCAAGGATGGCTCTTCACACTCAAAGTCAGAGGATTCTGATGCAAACAATCACCTGCTTAAGAGTGATGGAGCTGAAATGGGGGTGTGGGAGACTGGGGGTAGGAGGAAATTGTTGTCTGTCCACTGTTATTACAAGTGAGAAACAACAATCCTGAAACGGGTGGAAGCTTCTTCAGCCTTCAAGAATTCTGTGTGGGAATGGAACACATGTGAGGGCAAGGCATTGAAAAGGAGGGCTCTGCAGAGAATGTTAAAATTTGCTAGTAATCATACAGAAATGTTAAGTATGCATGCGCTTGTAGAAAAAGCAGGGATGGTCTTTGAAGCAGCTGCATAGGCCAAACTTTAAGGCTCTGAGGAAAAAGGCTTCATACCTAAGCTCAGACTTGTGACCCAGTGGCAGCCCTTCAAACTAGCTCAGGCAAAAAGCACTATTACACCCAATGAGGTCAAGAAGATTTAAACCAAAAGGCCTAGTCTGACTGGAAAAAAATAGCATTTGAATCCTTGCTAAATACTAACTGCAAGGCATTCCCTGAGAGGTCATGGTCTACTGAGTCTTCAGGATCAGTCTAATTCATAGTGAGAAGAAAATAAAGAAGTCCATTTCCTGAGACCTCAGAAGAAAGATATGGCTTCAGATAAGAGAAGCTTCAGTCATTAAGAAGCGGGGTTTTTTCCCCTTCTAGGAAATCGGTGGGGAGTGGATTTTTAAGAACAAATGAGGATTCACATTCCCAAAGATATGACAGAGGGCTGGCTAGTCACGAATCAGAACATTTACATTCTGGGAATCCATGAGTTTTCAGAAGAAGCTTTGTTTTGATGTTTTGTTTTGTTTTTGTTTTTTGTTTTTGTTGCCTTGTTCCTTGTTTTAAAATGTTTTAACAATTTTTTAAGAGACTGGGAATTGGGTAGCATACACATTTAATAAAATAAATTAAATTAACCATGGAATACACCAATTGATTCAATAACACAAGAGATTTTACTTCAAAATAAAGTTTCTAGCATTTGTGAATATTAATTATGTTTCTTTTTCTTAACAATTGTATAAAAGATTTAATTACAATAGTAAACAATACAAACTAAAAAAAGGAAAAAAGTAGAAAGCGTGAATAAAAGGTGCAAGAAAACAAAAGAGAAAAAGACAAAGTGGGGGGGGAAACCTGAGATAGTAACTTCCCGCGCTCATTATAACAAGTATAAACAATTTCACTATCTTTTCACCTCTTCTTAATTAACAGGTACAAAACTCTTCATCCGTAACTCAACTTTTAACTTTAGGCAGATCCAATAAGTAATGTCTTCTCCAATCGAGGGATCAGCAAAAAGTCCAAATAGAGCTCTAAAATAATAGCATTAACAAATGTAAACCTCATCATTTCATATCTCAACTCTTAACTGTAAACAAATCCACATTTATAAGGCATAAAATGGTCCCAATGTTCTAGTATAAGCAAAAGGCTGAAATTTAACATGATATCTCCTTTAAAGAGAGTAAACTTGCAAAGATCTCTCATTTTAAGTGAAAAGACAATTAGATACTAGGTCAATTTAGATGCTGTTAGATTAGGATACATAAAGTGACTGTACTGTAGGAAAAAAAGCTTTACCATCAAGTCAACGTGTTAATGCACATTTTTCCGGGCCAGATGTTAGCAAGTCCAAAAAGAATTACCCAAAATATTAGGTCCCATTTTAACTCTGCTCGAAAAGGCCAACTTTGTATAACGTAATCTTGCTCCTTGACTCTTTCGGATAATTGTTGCTCCTTTGCCTCAAATCTCTTCAAAATTTTAAAAAGCCTATTTTGTAAGTACAGCAAGAAGAAATTATTCCAATTACCCTCTGGAATTGGCATTCTTATTTTTTTCTTAATTTTTAAAACCTCTTTTTTTTCCTGGTACATCTAGTGACAAATTCTTGTTCAGATTCTCAGCTGAGATTTTGTTGCAAATCCTTTTCTATAACAGCTTCATCTGGGAACAATTTGTTTTCTTATATTAAAGACTGAAGGCATTCACTTAACTATGTTTCCGTTGTTCTAATTCTCTTCTATCATTACTTCCTTAAAATGTATTTTATATTTGGGGGGAAAATTAGTGATGAAAAGTTAACTGAATGAAGAAAAATATAATTTACTCAACTTTTAGGGTGTAGTTGCATATTATTTTTCCAAACGTAACATAAATATCAGTAAATAGTATCTAGGTGTATATAAAATGATTCAGACATGATATTTATAGAGATTATCTTCTTGTAGAGAAAGGCATGTAAAAACATAGAAAGTGCAATGTGTGGGAAATGTACTGTTTATTTTGTCACTGAATGTGTTGACAAGCTATAGTTCTCAGCTTCCATGAATCTGGTAATGGGATACTTTTGCAATATATTATTATGAAGTAAATGCATTTGCAGTATTTATACATAACAGTGGCCTTGTTATTCTTTCTGAACTAACTGAAAAAATCTAAGTGCAAATAATCAGTCTCCAGGCAGAGAGAATAAACAAACTATGCAACTTAGAATTTTCCTAGTAACTTGCTCTGCCTTTCAGAATAACAGAACAGAATAACAGAGTTAGAAGGGACCTTGGAGGTCTTCTAGTCCAACCCGCTGCTCAGGCAGGAAACTCTATACCATTTCAAACAAATGGTTGTCCAATCTCTTCTTTAAAACTTAGTAAAGCTATTCTCCAAAGCACATAAAGGCAGGACAAGAAGCAATGGATGGAAACTAATCAAGGAGAGAAGCAACCTAGAACAGGGCTGTCAAACTCCTAGCCCACGGGCCAGATGAGTCACGTGCTGGCCACGCCCACGGTTTAGCGAAGGGGGGGAAAGTCCCGATACATCATGTGATGCCGCCATGATGCCGTGAGTTTGACACCCCTGACCTAGAACTAAGAAGAAATTTCCTGACAGACAAATGGTTGTCCAATCTCTTCTTTAAAACATTCAGTGTTGGAGCATTCACAACTTCTGGAGGCAAGTTGTTCCACTGATTAATTGTTCTGTCAGGAAATTTCTCTTTAATTCTAGGTTGCTTCTCTTCTTGATTAATTTCCATCCATTGCTTCTTGTCCTGTCTTCAGGTGCTTTGGAGAATAGCTTGACTCCCTCTTCTTTGTGGCAGCCCCTGAGATATTGGAACACTGCTATCATGTCTCCCCTAGTCCTTATTTTCATTAAACTAGACATACCCAGTTCCAGCAACTGTTCTTTATATGTTTTAGCCTCCAGTCCCCTAATCATCTTTGTTGCTCTTCTCTGCACTCTTTCCAGAGTCTCAACATCTTTTTTACATCGTGGCAACCAAAACTGGATGCAGTATTCCAAGTGTGGTCTTACCAAGGCATTATAAAATGGTATCCCGCTGTTAATGCAGCCTAGAACTGTGTTGGGTTTTTTGGCAGCTGCAGCACACTGCTGGCTCATATTTAAGTGATTGTTCACTAGGGCTCCAAGAGCCCTCTCACAGTTACTACTATTGAGCCAGATATCACCTATACTATACCTGTGCATTTGGTTTTTCTTGCCTAAATGTAGAACCTTACTTTTTTTCACCATTGAATTTCATTTTGTTAGATAGTGTCCAATGTTTCAGATCAGATTGCAGGATGTTACATATGGATCAGCTTTTCAAAACCACTTACAAACTGACATGGGCACAGGACCAGCAGCAAGAGCTGATTTGAACAAGTCATTGGAATATACCTCAGTAAAGCTAAAGCAGCTCTATTGGCTTTTCCATTTATTATTATTATCTGTTCATAACAATGTGAAGGCACAGCTGCCAATTTTTTAGCTGGTGTTGGCCTTCGTACGTAATTGGTTCATCCCAAGAATCTAGAATTAGATTAGATTAGATTAGAATTCTTTATTGGCCAAGTGTGATTGGACACACAAGGAATTTGTCTTTGGTGCATATGCTCTCAGTGTACATAAAAAGAAAAGATACATTCGTCAAGAATCATGAGGTACAACACTTAATGATTGTCATAGGGTACAAATAAGCAATCAAATCATATTAGGAAACAATCAATATAAGTTACAGTCATACAATGGCATAATGTATCAGCATAGTATATGCACAAAGTCAAGCAACCTGACCACTGGAACCAGTTTGGCTAAGTTATTAATAATTAATAATAATTCTAACTTTTAGAATTATTATTATTAGAATTAGAATAGAAAACTTAACCACTGTCAATAAGAAAGACAAAAAAAGTCTGGATAGTGGACATTACTGTACCTAGACACAGCAGAATGGAAAAGAAAGTACTGAAGGAAATAACAATAATACAAAGACCAGCAAATAGAAACAACTGTGGCAAAAGAAATGCAGATACAGTAGTTCCAATAGCAATAAGCACCTTGGGTACAATCCCAAAACAACTGGAGCATCCCTTGGACTCCACTGGCATTGACAAAATCACCATCAGCCAATTGCAAAAGGCAGCTTTATTTGGAACAGCTTATATCCTGCGACTTAACACCATCAAACAACAGCATCTGTCTATCTTGCGATAAAAATGTCAAATGCAGTCTAAACATCTGGGTGTGCAACCAATGATATTATTATTATGGTTTGTCGCACAGTCAGATGTACAGACTGGATTTAGCATTTTTGTCCATCTTGATGATATTAAAAGTATCATCGCAGGATGTAAGCTGTTCCGAGTAAAGCTGCCTTTTGCAATTGACGGATGGTGATTTTGTCAATGGCAATGGTGTTCAGGTGGTGTTCCAGTTGTTTTGGGATTGGACCTAAAAAGCCCATTACTATTGGTACATTATTATTATATTTATGTTCTCTAGGGACTCTAGATGAGAAGCATGGAGTCTCCCTCAATTTATTCTCCAACAATGTCTCAAAAGCAACTCTATGAAGAAGACTGGGCTGAGAGACAGCAACTGGCTCCAAATAACCCAACAATCTTTTGCGATGAGTTAGCTATTGAATCCATCTGCCTCCAGTCATATCCCAATTCCTTAACTCTTTCATTTCCCAATACAGTTGAGATTGGCCTTTTTTTTCTTTGAGTCATACATGTGGCTTCTTCTGTGACTGAATAATAGCTTCTTGTACTTTTTTTTGGGGGGGGGGGGGAACAACAACAGCCAAATACACTAAAGTGAAATATAGCATGAATAGCAACTAGTTGCTGTTAGTACATATTTGTTTGTGGATATGTAAAGATATTTGCTGTCTGTTACCCTTAACTTTAATGTCAGGCTAATGTTAAAGGCCTTTAAAAGGCGACATCCCTTACATTTATCTAAAATCTATTTATTTATTATTAAATTTGTTTGTCAGCCTTCTTGCCACAAGGCAACTTTTATGTTACATGCACTTGTATGCATTTGTAAAATGCCTCCATTCCTTAACTGGATGTCATGTTGCTTGATTGCTCATTTCAGCTTGCCTTTGATGTTGAGCTTTATTTTGTGTTTTCTTATCTGCTAAAACTTTTAACCATAGACTGGTTCTTCAATTCATATAATTTTCATGTCATAATAGATTTATGACTGTGTAAACAGAAAGAATAAAATGGTCCCAAGAACAATTGCACCCAAAAAACCATATCCTTTGCCAACTACACACCCAATTCTGCCATTCCAGCCACTGGAGAAGGTAATGCACTTTCTGCTAGGCTTGCTATACTTTTCCAGACCAAAAAAAGGCAGTGCCACTCTCTTTCTACTTACCTAAGTCATCGTCTGGAAGAAAAGTGAATAAATCTGGTAGATTCTGATTGGCTAATTTGAGAAGAATAACCTTTGGGAGTTCCCAGGGAGGTTATGCATACGTTTTCTCATTCATCTCCCCTATAATTTCATAGGCTGTTACCCAGTATATTCTTGTGGTAATTGTTTAATTGTTAGGCATGGCAATCTTCACTGTATGACTCTGTTACCTAGTTTTGAATCAGTGTAGCAGAAGCAGTAATGGGAAGGGAACGGGTTTCTAAAGTCACTCAGAAAAAGATACTTTGGGGGCATTTTAGGAGACAAAATTGAAGAGGATTAAACTATACTGACTCAACAGATTTCAATCCAGTTTCCTATTCACAAATTCTATGACCTGTTAGTAAAGATCTGAAAGCAGGCCAAATGTTCAATCAAAAACTCCACAAACACAGTTTGCTCTTCACCGCAAAATGAAAAATAAAAAGTTAGAACTTGAAGCCAAGGAAAATTGAGCATACTGCTCATAGCAATGCAGCTTTGCCTACTGTGGAAATAGGATGCTATTTTTAGCCTTCTTTATTTCTGAGTCTTTGTGTAGAAACATTGTCCTTTCCCTCAAAGTATCAAATGTATTTGATCACTTTGCTCTTTCTTCATAGGCCTAGGACATTTTGTTGTTGTTAGTTGCGAAGTGGTGTCCGACTCATCGCGACCCCATGGACAACGTTCCTCCAGGCCTTCCTGTCCTCTACCATCCTCTGGAGTCCATTTAAGCTCATGCCTACTGCTTCAGTGACTCCATCCAGCCACCTCATTCTCTGTCGTCCCCTTCTTCTTTTGCCCTCAATCTTTCCCAGCATTAGGCTCTTCTCCAGTGAGTCCTTCTCATTAGGTGGCCAAAGTATTTGAGTTTCATCTTCAGGATCTGGCCTTCTAAAGAGCAGTCAGGGTTGATCTCCTCTAGGACTGACCGGTTGGATCGCCTTGCAGTCCAAGGGACTCGCAGGAGTCTTCTCCAGCACCAGAGTTCAAAGGCCTCAATTCTTCGGTGCTCAGCCTTCCTTATTGGTCCAACTTTCACAGCCATACATTGCAACTGGGAAAATCATAGCCTTGACTATACGCACTTTTGTTGGCAGGGCGATGTCTCTGCTTTTTAGTATGCGGTCTAGATTTGCCATAGCTTTCCTCCCCAGAAGCAAGCGTCTTTTAATTTCTTGGCTGCAGTCCCCAGCTGCGGTGATGTTGGAGCCCAGGAAAACAAAATCTGTCACTACCTGGAGGTAGTGACTGGACAGTAGATGACGCAGCAAACAAGTTTTCCTTTTGAGGTAACTATCACCAGGAAAGCTGGCTAACATAGGCAAGCAGGGTAAAGGAGAAAGGATGCTAAACTGTAAACAACACAAAATAATAATCCTCAGGTACTCGGTGAAAACAAAAAGTAAAATTAAAGTAATAAGTAATATGGAAGGCATGAAAAACAAAGATAGTTCTTGCTTAATGACTGCCTTGTTTAGCGACCATTTGAAGTTAGGACAGCACTGAAAAAAATTAAAATGGGTCCCAAAAGAGAAGCTGTTGGCTGCAGGTGATTGGTGCATTAACAAAGAAGGCACTCCGGCCTCTCTGCTTCAAATCTGTATTTTTAAATTTGTTTTATTTTTTTATTTTTTTATTTGTAATTTTAATCTGTTTTTATATTGATAATTGTTTGGATATTTGTATATCTTATTCCATTCTATGCTGTTTATAGGGATTTTAAGCATAACTTTACTAGCATGTGAAATGAGTGCAGTGGTCCGATAGTTTGAACATTCTTTGGCATTGCCTTTCTTTGGAATTGGAATGTAAACTGACCTTTTCCAATCCTGTGGCGACTGTTGAGTTTTCCAAATTTGCTGGCAAATTGAGTGTAGCACTTTTACTGCATCGTCTTTTAAGATTTTGAATAGCTCAGCTGGAATACTGTCACCTCCACTAGCTTTGTTGTTGCTCAGATTTCCTAAGGCCCATTTGACTTCACATTCCAGGATGTCTGGCTCGAGGTCAGTGACCACCCCATCGTGGTTATCAGGGACATTAAGCTCGTTCTTGTATAGTTCTTCTGTGTAATTTTGCCACCTCTTCTTAATCTCTTCTGCCTCTGTTAGGTCCCTAGGACATTATATGGATATATTTCCAGAATGAGCTTTTCAGCAGAAGACACACAACATCCTCATTAATACCACTATGTGTTTATCCATGCTAGGACACTTGCTGGCTGGGAATTCTGAGAGTCAAGGTCCAATATATAAGCTGGGTTTCCACATCATGCTGAGCTATTGTTTCTTGAATAATCTGTGGTGACCTGTTTCCTTTGTTCATGCTACCCTATAATAGCTGACTCCACACATTGTAGGAGAAGGCAGGCAGAGTCTGGGGATGGAGTCAAGAGAGGAATCAGTTTGGAGTCATTACATCCCCACAAATGGTCCCTCTTTAATTCTGTTAACTCTTACTAGCGCCAGGTTAGTGCCGGGCATTAGTTGACATGGATTCTTGAGCAATAAATCAGCTTAACTGGAACTTAACATGTGGTCCTGAGTCTTCACTCCTGACAGCTATTAGTAAACCAATGACTTTTTGTCTTAACATAATGTACAGCCATTTAGAAAGCAGAAATCTTGATTCTTTGTTACATTAATATCCTACCACAGTTCATTTAACACAATTATGGAATGCATGGCACACAAGTACAATGAACTTTGAAAATTATTCAGGACAAGGTTGAATGTTCAGTCAAATTAAGTCTGAACTGGAGAACAATGGAACCTGCTTTCACCTTTTTTAACCAAAAAATTATTAGAAGATTTTTCAAGCTTGATTTGAAAAACAATAATATAATAAAAATATGCTCATTTTCTTAGGTTTATAGTGGGAAAACAACAATAAAGATGTCACATTTTCAGATCACAGCTAAATTACACCACCTACACATACCACATAATTATTAATAAACAGCAAAAATGCATAATTGTATTTTCTAAATAATTATGCATTCTTTATCAGCAGCATTGAAATAAAACAAAGATTAATCTTCATAGTCATATTTGAAGTTGAGATCACATAAATCATAAACGGAACACATGTTTAAAGAAACTGCTTATCAAGTCTGTATGTCTGCTCAAGAAGAATAATGTAATGCAGCAATCGTAGTAATATCCTAAATTTTATTTGTGTGAGAATAACATTACTCATTACTCAGATTAGGTTTATTTGCCTAGCGTTGTTGGTTTATCTGATAAAGGTGGTTGAGAAATTTATTTTCTCTAAAATTTGTTCCATCTGACCCATTCACTCTATCTCATTATCTTTTTAATCAAACCAAACTGTTCTTATATTGTTTTCACAATATCCATATTTCATATACTTTGTTCTTTAAGATGCATACACCTGTTTATCACATTCAGTCCTCTCAAACATGGTATACAAATAACCAGAACATCTGTGTGTGTTAAAAACTTCTGGACTGTGTAGTGCAGTTACAGTTCTAGAATTATACATACATACATACCGTACATACATACATACATACATGTGTGTGTGTGTGTGTATCGATAGATAGATAGATAGATAGATAGATAGATAGATAGATAGATAGATAGATAGATAGATAGATAGATAGATAGATAGATAGATAGATAGATAGATAGATAGA
>QLTV01003097.1:2614806-2627222 GCA_003457575.1 Thermophis baileyi
GATTTGTATCTTTATGATCTCTATGAATTGGAATGAGTTTTTTACGTGCGAGCTAATGGATTCAGCATAGGGCTGTAGTTGTTTGGCGAGAAATTTGGCTAGGTTTTGTAGGGGTGAGCCTATGGAGCTGACTATGGGTCTAAGTGGGGTTCCTTCTTTGTGTATTTTGGGGAGACCATAGAGCTTAGGGCATCTGGATGATTTCTCTCTGGGAATGATACTTTTCTGGATCTCATCGCTGATGGGGGAGGCTTTTATTTTGGATCTGGTGGTTTTTTCCAGGTAGGTGGTGGGGTCAGTGTTTATGGGTTTGTATGTCGAGTCCTGGAGTAGGTTGGTTAATTTGGTTTGGTAGTCGGATGTGTTCATATGCCACGGTGGTGAGAGAGAGAGAGAGAGAGAGAGTATCAACAAAGTATATTACATAAAAAAAATCCAAAATTACATACAGCATACAGGTAGTCCTCGACTTACAATAGTTCACTTATTAACCGTTCAAAGTTACAATGTCACTGAAAAAAAAAGACTTATGACCATTTTTTCACATTTACAACCATTGCAGCATCCCCATGGTCATGTGATCAAAATCCATACGCTTGGCAACTGGTTCATATTTATGATGGTTGCCGTGTCCTGGGATCCTGTGAACACCTTTTGTGATCTTTTGACAAACCAAGTCAATGGTAAAGCCAGATTCACTTAACCACCTTGCTACTAGTTTAACAACTGCAGTGATTCACTTAACAACTGTGGCAAGAAAGGTCATAAAATGAGGCAAAATTCACTTAACAACTGTCTCACTTAGCAACAGAAATTTTGGGCTCAATTGTGGTCGTAAATTGAGGACTACCTGTATGAAGTTGTGAAAACAAAATGTGTGTAAAATTTTCTTCAATCAGATGCAAAAATCAGTACAAAAATTAGGCTGAACAAAATTTCTATTAGATTATCCTCCCAAAAAGCAAAATTAGAACTGACAAATATAACACAGCATTGAGCACAAATCTACATGATTACAATTCAAAATCAAAAACATTAATATTTCTTAACATATCAAACAATTTTCTAATATGTGGGGAAGCAAATTTTTATCAATCTGAATTAAAATATTTTGTGATAGTAGGAGGCCAATTTATTTTATATTTTTATTTATTATTTTTTATGCAATAGAGGTGTTTCAAAGCTTCTGTATCGAACTGGCCCTTTTCTGGCTTAATAAAGATTACATCCTACTTCTTCCCAACAGATTCTGAATAATTTGAAATAATAAGCTCCGTCAGCTCAATTTGACAGGCGGAAGAAGATGTAAAATCTGTCCATCTATCCATCCAGTTAACAAAATTTATAATCTGTTTCAATTGGGCAGCAAAGAACAGAGGAAAACATAGTACATAAGCCAAACATATAAGAAGAATACTAATGCAAGCAAGGGATCTTTCCTGCATGTTGTCCTAAATTTAAACACCTCACTGATGCATTTAATGTAGGGGGGGGTGTAGAAATCAGCCATGTTGGTGGACAAAGTCTCAACTATTTTACCTTGGGAGTCATCAGATTTCAAGCCTATCAAGGAAAGAAGGGGATTGATGACATGGTGGCCACTCCAGATTTCTCTTCTGAGTTTAACAATGTCTACTATAAGGTGTGTGTGGCAACACACCTTCCTGCCAGGCCTGATGCAGAAAACCAATTTCTATAAAGATGCTTAAGAACTTGACTTTTTCTGAAGTTTGAAATACACAAATTCTAGCTTGTGGTTATCACTGTGTGAGTGCCAGGGTTTCTTTATCAGCAAATATGTGATATAGTCATATATCTCAATAAATAAAATTGGTTCACTAAATAATAAATAAACAATAATAGAAGGACACCCCTCATACAATTGTTCTAGCATTCCCATGGGCATGTGATCAACATTTGGACACTTGGCAACTAGCATGTATTTACGACAGTTGCAGTGTCCCAGAGTCATGTGATTGCCATTTGTGACCTTCCCAGCCAGCTTCCCACAAGCAAAGCCTATGGGGGAAGCTGGATTTGCTTAATGACCATGTGATTCACTTAACACCTACAGTGATTTGCTTAATAACCCTGGATTAACAGCAGCTAGAATTGTGTTTGCACAACAGTGGAAAAACGAAGAGATCCCTACTGATGAAAACATAATAAAAAAAATATTAGAATGTGCAGAAATTGATAGATTAACACTTAAAATTAAGGAGAAGGAAGAAATTGAATACTTTTTAACATGTGATTTGTTTTATCAATGGCTAACTAGCAGAAACAGAAGTTAGAAATTTAAAAGCATAAGAGAATGATCAATTACATAAGGAATGTTCACTAAAATGGATAAGCAAATGCTATTATTATCATTATGTGATCATTATTAATGTTATGAATATTGTTGTTGTTATCATTATTATTATTATTACTATTTCTCAAAATTAACTGTACCCAGACAACACACTGTTTATGTAGACATTGAATTTTTTGTTTAATAAAAGAAAAGGAAAAAAAAACCTGGCAAAAAAGTTGCAAAATGAAGCACGAGTCACTTAACTGCCTTGCTTAGCAACTAAAATTCTAGTCTCGATTGTGGTCATGAGTCAAGGACTACCTGTATATTTGGTGACAAATGAGTGGGAAGGCCCTGGAAACCTTATCTCACCCAGGTAGTGTATGACCTTTGATAGCCACTTATCATGATGTGGGATGAAGCCACCGAGAAATGGCTCCCACACCATGATAAATGGAAGGCATCAGAGGTGGGTTTCAGCAGATTCTGACCAGTTCTGGAGAACCGGTAGTGGAAATTTTGAGTAGTTCGGAGAACCGGTAAATACCACCTCTGACTGGCCCTGCCCCCATCTATTCTCTGCCTCCCGAGTCCCAACTGATCGGGAGGAAATGGGGATTTTGCAGTAATCTTCCCCTGGAGTGGGGTGGGAATGGAGATTTTACAGTATCCTTCCCCTGCCATGCCCACCAAGCCACACCACGCCCAAGCCACACCCACAGAACCAGTAGTAAAAAAATTTGAAACCCACCACTAGAAGGCATCTTACCTGAACCTCCAGCACAGGAGATTTTTTGTGAAATACCTTGAAGCATAGTAATTCTGCAGGGGAAAAGAATCTGTGTTAGCAAATTTGATTCATAGAGAGATTTGCATAGAAGACATATCAGATCCAACAGGGCAGCTGTTTTCCACAAAATGATATGGCATACATTTATATTTTTTCCCTTGGTTTGCAGAAAGGCTAAAATCAATTCATGTATGCATGGATGATTGTTATCTCCTTTTAAAGCCCCACAGCCATTTTTAATTGGGAGGAAGCATGCAAAATTCATCAGCAAGGCTTCTCAGATTCCCATAAGCTACAATCTATCAGTCTATAACCTAACTTTCCTATGGGGTTTATATTCTTTACAGCTAATTGCCCAAATATATACAGTCCAAGCAATGGTGACTTTAGGTAACAAAAAAGCCGCTCTTCCTTGTTCAAAATGTTGTTCTACTTCCTCCTCTCAAACTACAAGTCTCTGAAATACATACCAGTATTATACTCACGTTTTGTGGCTTTATTCTTCCTCTGGAACTTTACAGGACATTAAGAACTGTCAGAAAATGTATGATGAATTGGTTGATATCAACCTTCTTCAACTGGTTTGCAGTAGAGATCATTGAAGACAGAGAAATGGGGAATTGACTGGTGAGTAAGAAAAAACAAACCCTGGATTCTTCAAAGATATAGAAAAGCTGCTGTAGTCTTTTCTTGCCAGACCAATAAGGCTAATTCAAATAATAAGAGTATTTACCATCTTCCTCCAACTTCTCATACCTACCTTTTCTTCAGAGCAATCTTTATGTTTAGCAGCACTGAGTCTGCAGGTGCTTAGAAGCACTAGCCATTGCACACTCGCAAGAAGGCTGGTATTTGCACTTCATCACACAACTGCTATAAATCTTCATATCACTGAAGTAGGATTCATTGACTTCTGCAATAAAGCTCCCAAATTGAGAAAGGACAATAGTAGAGTCTTCTGTTTTGTATGCAGAAGGACCCAAATTCATTCCCCAGAATTCCAAGTACAGTTTAGAAGTTCTCTGTCAGAGAACTTGGAGGCTTATCGCCAAATAATAATTGGGGCAGTATTCTAGTGGTAAAGAAACCACGCTAGAAACCAGGGCATAGTGAGTTCTAGTAGTTCTTCAAGTTCCCTTCCAGCCCTATGATTTCATGATTCTATGAAAGCCAGCTGGGTAACTTTGGGCCAGTCATTCTCTAACAGTCCAACTCACCTCACAGGGTTGTTGTTGTGGGGAAAATAGGAAGAGATGTTAGGAAAGTATGTTCACTGCTAGGAGTTATTTATAAAAAATAATAAAGGAGGGATTTTAAAAAAAACTTCGTAAAAACAATTTTAAGCTAGTAGGACCCATAGGTTAATAAAGAATAAAGCAGTTTAATATGTGTTCTTCTCTGATCTTGCTGACCAACAGTAGATTAAAGACTTTTCAACCATCTACATTAAAACAGATATTTATATTGATTAGAAAAGCTGAACTCAATAACAATCATCTGTTCACGTTTTAAAAGACACAGAAGTACTTTTAATCTTAATGTTGCCTTTCACCAGTGAAAGCAACAGCAACAAACCTGGTATGTGAAAAAATTTTAAATACCTATAAATCAACCCTCTATCCTTTGGCAATGTTAGGACCATAGCTGGCATCAAGTTGGGGCAGGAATTGTGAATAAAACAGAAGAATGACATTTGACTGGAGAAGGAACCGCAGATAATTGGATGCTACATAGTCAGAAATAGGAATTTCCACACATACACCAATGCTAAGTGAAAAAAATTATATCAAACAGAAAACTATCTTTCTCCATCCTCTTGAAGTTTCAACAACAGGTTGCCATTTGAAAATACTGGAAAATTGCAGGGTTGTGCCACAAAGAAGCAGTATGAAGAGGTAGATCGTAAAAATTGAACAAAGAATTGCATCATCAAAACTAAGGACAACACCTAGGAAACTCATCTCTGAGCAAGTAAATGAGCCTTGGACCTGACATGCAGATTCTCCCAGTAGACTAAAATTACATTATTAAAATGTATAGGTTACAGGTAACACCTATCCTTGTCAATGAACATCACCTGTAGAATTTATGATCTACTGTCCATTATAAATTTTAATCAGCATCAACATCATCACAGCAATAACACTGATGAAATGTATTTACCTAGTCCATTTGTGCTGTTGTCATGAAGTATTAGTATTTTTCTTGGCATGCCTACATGAAAAATAAAGCATTTGTATTTCTGCTGTCATAATATTTAGACTCGATAGATAAGGACAATTAAGGAGGAAACGAAAGCATGATAACATAAATCAATAGTAATATACTGTATACATTACAACTAGTATGTAGAGGTTCTGACATTCAAACTCCACATCTGAATATCTGAATGAAAGCTGAATATCTGGAGCAATTAACTCAACCATGAGACTCTAACTCCTTTCCTTTTTTGGAAGTCATTTTATTGTGCAACTCTTCACTATTAAATGATGTTGACTGATAACAAATTTTGAAAATTTGATCTAAAGTTCCAGGATTCTCTAACAGAAAACTGTTCCATCTCTTGCTAACAGCAAATATACGGAAATGAAAAGGAGAAATTACACATAATCCTGAGCAATCTTATTCTGCTTTGAGTCTTAAAAAGATGAAGAGATACACTGGGTGAGGTATATCTCTCATACTAATGGATGCTAATGAACTATTAAGCCCCATCTTTGATGATACAAATCAGCCTCCTAATCTGCATGCATGCACTGATAACGTATGTGTGGAATATTTTCATTCATATTCACAGAAGTGCTCATCTCACCCACCCTGACTTCCCCTAACACTTTTAAGGTAAACAAGCCTGGAAGCTGATGAAGGTAACTTTGGAGAGAAGGAACTCTTGTTCTCTTGGAGATGAAAAGAACTGAAGACTAGCAATAGCAATAGCACTTAGACTTATATACTGCTTTACAGTGCTTTACAGCCCTCTCTAAGCGGTTTACAGAGTCAGCATATTGCCCCCAACAATCTGGGTCCTCATTTTACTGACCTCAGAAGGATGGAAGGCTGAGTCAACCTTGAACCTGTTGAGATTTGAACTGCCAAATTGCAGTCAGCCGGCAGTCAGCAGAAGTAGCCTACAGTACTGCACCAGAAGTGGGTTCCTGCCTGTTTGGACCGGTTCTTTAGAACCGGTAGCGGGAATTTACCCCTGCTCACCGAACCAGCAGCAATGGCCGGCTGGACACGCCCCCGAACCGGCTCTCTTGGCAGCACCTGCGGTGGCGCCATCTTATTTTTTTTGCTTTTGCGCATGCGCAGAAGCATGCGTTTTTTGCTTTTGCGCATGCGCAGAAGCTGGGTTTTAGCACTGCGCATGCGCGCGTGCAGCGCGTGAGGAAGCGAACCGGCAGCGAGGTAAGCCAGAACCCACCCCTGTACTGCACGCTAATCACTGCACCACCATGGCTCTATTGTGAAACTAGAAAGTATTAATGTGAAGAATATCCCATAATCCTTCAGGGTACAGTCTAAGTTTGATATGAAGTGAAGCCAAGTTAGGAGCAGTCTATGTTCATTCTTTGTTAGGCTTATCTAAAGTAGGACTGTTTCCAAAGGTCCTGCTGACGTGCAAAGATATCACCACTAGCAATGCCCAGGGGCTCTCCCATTAATTCTCCCAGTTATTTCTCTGCTGGCATTGAGGATAAATCTGATTCACAGTATGGTGGAAAATTGCCACCAAAGAAGTATCTGAGATTTCCATGCAATGTCACTGGTCGACTCTTTTTTACTTAATGAAAATTGCTATAATTCCTTGATTTATAGACCTCATTTGATGACATGAAAGTTAGATTGGGACACCCTAATTCACCAGTAATTGATTTTGGAGCAGAATTCTTTTACATCACTGCTGGTGACATGGTAGATTTACATAATCTATATCATATTTCAGTCAACATGATAAAACATACACACAGAGAGAAGTTGGAATGCTATATAAAAGCTTATTTTAATTGCCCATGTCCCCCTTTTCAACATCTGCTCTCAAAAGAACAAAAACACCAACATACTGAATGCTCATATGGTTCTAGCATCAGAAGTTTGCCAAAAAGATGTCAGCACCATGAAAGATGGCACAAAAGAAGGAAACATGAGCCCAGGAGGACCTGGGGGTAGAATGCAAGTTTTGCTGGCAAGCTTGGAGCATGGAGTTGCCAGGGATTTGACGGACAGCATTTTGCCCAGGTAAGAGCCCTCTCCAATCTGATACAGATTACAATTAGTTTGGAATACTTTTAAAATACTCCTCCCAATTTGTAATGACCCCACTGCATGGATTGCATGAAGTATAATAAAATATCAGTGAATTACTCAGAAAAGCTGAGATAATTTAAATCAATAAAGGCAGGGAAGAACACAAACATTTTTTAATCCCATTTTCAGATTAGACTACTTGTGGGATTTAAATGGGTTGTAACTAAATGAAAACATGTTGATTAAGTGAGTCCATTATAAGCATGTTTTCGCCTGTGTTCATCCCTGTCTGAGATACAGGTACAACACTATTCTCAAGTATCTAAACACAAGGTTGTTTTTTTTAATGGCAGTGGGAGGACACAAGTAAAGAAAGACAGCAACAGTCTTCTGTTATAACATATCTATACACAGATACACACACACACATATATCAATTGCCCTGCAGAAGAATACTTTAAAAAAATACTTATACCTGGGCAGAAGAATACTTTAAAGGAGAAATGGGAAGTCAGGCAAAGGGGCCAAATTTTGCTTTGCTGGCCACTTTGCAGTCACGTAGGTCATTCCCATTGAAGACATTCCTTTTAAAAAATATTACTACATACCAGTATTTATTTATAACTGTAATTAAAAAGGCAAAAACCAATGCAAACCAAGAAAATTAAAAAAAAATAGATGCAGAAAAGAAAAAATAGAAAACCAGAAAAAAAATAAAAATGTGATACAGAAAAAGAAAATAAATATGTTTATTCGTTTATTCAGTATAACCAACTTTAGTAACTTATCACCTTCTCCTAAACTACAATAAATGATCTCTTTTTCCCATATCTCATCTCTTTATCTATAAACAAATCCATAAAGCCTCGCCATCAGTCCTAGTCAACAAAAGTCCATTAAGAGTTAGCAGAGATAACAACATATTTATTTTAATCTTGGTCAAATTAGCCAACATTATATTACTTAATTTTTAACCATTTTGATCTTTATCCCTTCAAATACTGTCCTAGAACTTGATTTTTTTTTTCTTTGTCCCTTCTCATAAAATTCTTCAAAAGTTCAACAAGACTCTTTTGTATACAGTATATAATATGGGAAAGTTGTCGGTCACTTTTTTGGTTTGTTATTTTTATAGCCCTTTTAATTATTAAGGCATCAGCTGGTTTTATTTGTCTATCCAGTGCAGCATCTTCTTCTGTGTCATTCTTGTAGCCTGTTATTTTTAAATCCACTTTCAGATCAGTCTCATCTTGTCCAGTAAAACTTGTTCCTCTTCCATAACATCTTTTAAACACAGTCTGCTTATAATGGCAGACACTGTTAAAATTAGCTTCTGGGTCCATTGCTCACAAATATTATTTAATACATCAAATATTAAAGTATTGTGCTCCATTTTGTATTAATAAGTCAAATTTAAGTGTTCTTTTCCTTTAATTGTAATATTAGTTTCTTCAGGTTCCCTCTAGTGTTCAACCTTCAAAGTCTCATCCTATTATGTTTTATAAAAGAATTCAAAACACCAGCATTTTTTCTTTAAGAAGGATTCTTATCATTAATTTCAAAATCTTATTTCAAATCTATCTGTACCCTTAATCCATTGGACTTTCACCAAATTTGGACTTTTCACAATCAACATACTAATTAACCTTTTGTTGTTTATTCCTTAAAATTATATTTAAAATTTCTTTCACTAAGGATGGAAGGAAACTCGCCCACTGCTGTCAATCCAAAGGTTCCTAATATCTGAAAAGCAGTAACAATTAATTTCTGAAAGTGTTTAGAAAAGTAATATGCAAATCTAGTGTCCATAAAGGTACTGACCACTTTCAGAAAGATGGTTATTCCTTCATCTATGAAAGCACTGTACTGCTGTCTCCTCATGAAGAGCAACTGTCTGGAGCATCTGTGGGCGATCTCATCATCTCCATGTCTGGCTCTTTATTGTCTGTTTGCTGGCTCTTCATTCTACTGTACTTGTCCATTTCTTCTCTAGAAGTCATCACTCCTGTTCTTCATCTGTTAGCAAAGTTAACAGAGATAGTGCAGCCATTTCCAAAAAAAGTCTTCAGATTAGATCACAGTCATGACTAAATAGGTTGTGGAGGGGAAATGAAAGCAAGGGTGAAAGAGAAATCCCCCCTCAAGAACTCTTCCAGTGAACTGGACTGCACTGAATCCTTTTCAGATAAATTTGAAACCATGACAGGTTTGAAAACAGCCTGATCCTGAATCATAAAAGGCTGGGAAAGGGTACTAAAGATTGGCCCTATCATTTTGGCAATGGGAACCAGCTACCCCAGCTAGCAGGTGGAGGGATAGTATGAGACATTGAAGGAGAAAGCTCTGGAAGTTGGGTAGTTTGTTCCACACCTCTTAACCCAAGCCCTCTATCTGTGTATGGCAGAAGGTACCATTCAACTGCCATTTTAATCAGCTTCCAGATGCGGTATACCATTTTATCCTTTGCTTCAGGCATAAGATGTCTTGAACTGGTTCTGGAAATTTCAACTTTAATCCAAGTGTGGAGATTTGGCAAGTTCCCAAATAAAATCTCACCCCAGCCTTACACTTAGTGGCTGGTGTCAGACAAAGTGAATATGGCGATTTATAATGGTAATAAAGTTGACAAAGAAAACTGCTGAAGTGATAATTGATGTGTTCAGTGCCTCAGATGGCAACACACAATAAGGCTGCACTCCTATGCCACAATTATATATCCTGGAACTTCATGGAGCTTTGTCTTGATAGCTCTTTATAGGATTATACTGTTTTTATTATTATAAAGATTACCCAATTATGCTCATTAGGAAAAATAATTATTTTGAAAATTGCACACACAAAGAAAGACAATATCTATTCTTACTGTTGACTGGGAACTGTAGACTTTTTATGTGAAACAAAAAAAATGAACTTATGATTTAAGGTTTGATAATTAGACGAGATAGATTACAGAAAAAAGAGAGTTAAACTGTAACCGTAAGAGTAAGAGGTAAATTTATAATTGTACAAATAACTACTGTAAAAAAGGTTGGAAGCTACTTCTTTATATCTATTTTTTCTTTTCTATTTTTCTTTTACTTTTTTTCTTTCTTGCATTGTTAATTTTCTCTTTGATTTCTTTCTTTTTCTTTTCTTTTTCTTACTTTATACCAGTTTGTGTTGGGTTTTTTTCTTCCTTTTAAAATATCTTGAATAAAGATTATATAAAAAAGAAATATGGCATCTATCTGGTAAACTAGCAAGATTCGTTTCTCTCACCATGTACATGTATACATCCGAACTAGACTGTGTGGTTTCTCTGTGTCATATAATATATGTGGGTATATGCATAATTTTGTATTTATTTATTTATTTATTTTGTCATGTTTATGTGGCGTATATTAGAGGTGGAGACCCTTCGAGAGCTCTTTGCAATGAAATTTTATTTTAATGTATGTCGATTAGTGTACATTCAAAATGACAATAAAGTTATTCTAAGTCTAAATTTGCACCCACAAGAGAGATAATATATTCAAAATCTGGACTCAGATTTCAAATGGAAATTTGGCAAATAACTGAAAGGATACATTTATTAAATTTGGAAATCACCCTTTCAGCTAATATATGAAGGCTGTACTGTAGCAAGGATGGAGATTACAGACTTCAGCACCTTACCCCGAAAGTACATGTAGCGCTACCCCCGAAAGGGCCGCTGGAGTCCGGGTTCTCCTGGCCCTCTTGATATGGCCGCCGGTCTACACTAGCCCCTCGCTCAGGCACAGAAGCCTCTCCTATCCTATCCCCTTCTCTCCCTCAGGCTTGCCCCACAGAAGCCCCTCCTATCCTATCCTCTTCTCTCCCTCAGGCTTGCCCCACAGAAGCCTCTCCTATCCTATCCAGGGGTGGGTTCCTCCCGGTTCAGACCAGATCGCCCGAACCGGTAGCGACCCACTGGTGATGTCACAGTGACATCACGGATCCGGTTCAGTCGATGCCGGTCCATGGGCGCCGCCATCTTTTTTTAAAAAAACATTTGAATTTTTTTTGAATTTTTTAAAAAATTTCCGGGTTTTTTTCTTCTGCGCATGTGCAGAAGCCGAGTTTCCAGCACTGCGCATGGGTCACCATCTTGTTTTCAACTTTTTTTTTCCACGAGGTGTGGGAAGAAGCAACCAGCAGCGAGGTAAGTTAGAACCCACCCCTGCCCTTCGCCTCTTCCCGTGCCCGGGCAGGGGAAAAACACCTCAGGGTGCCCTGATCCATCTTCCCCAACTGGGAGGCTCGGCACTCTCGGAGGACGATGTTTTGCCCAGCCTGGAAGTTACTTCCGAAGTGTGGAAAGGCTTCACTTTTTCTCCTCCCCAGTGAGCAAAAAGCTGGTGGGCCGGCAGGGTCCAGCCCACAAGCCCCCTCTGGCCCCGGCGCAGGAGCAGCCCAAGCCAAACAGAGCCGAGCTGACCGTAGCTGGGCTGCCCAACCCGAGGAACAGGTGAATCAAATGGCGGGCAAGACTGCAGGAGGCATAGCCAGAATCACGGGCAACCGGAGCACGGGCAGCAGATCAGCTCGCTGCGGGCCTGGGATTCGGGGGGCGGAGCAAAGCAGGTGGAGTGAACGAGACCGCTCGGCAGCAGCAGGTTGCATGGAGGAGGGGCGCTGGGGGTGGGGGAACCCCTGCCCTCCCCTTGCCTGCCTTCCGCACACAAAGACGAACCACTGCTTGCCTTGAACTCCTCGCCGCTCCCGCACTAACGCCCCAGCCCCGCTCAACCACGCTTCTTTGCTGGTCCCGGTGCTGAAGCCAGGAAGGCGAGAGGGGCAGCGGTGGCGGCAATGGTGTTCCAGAACGGCATATGACAGGGGATGCACCGCTGCCGGGCCGGGCCACCCACCCTCCCAGTCCCAGAGCACTTTCTTCCTTCTCCCGCTGCCGAGAAGAGAAAGAAAGAAAGAAAGAAAGAAAGAAAGAAAGAAAGAAAGAAAGAAAGAAAGAAAGAAAGAAAGAAAGAAAGAAAGAAAGAAAGAAAGAAAGAAAGAAAGAAAGAAAGAGGAAGGGAGACAAGAAAGAAAGAAAGAAAGAAAGAAAGAAAGAAAGAAAGAAAG
>QLTV01003097.1:2627561-2641285 GCA_003457575.1 Thermophis baileyi
AAGAAAGAAAGAAAGAAAGAAAGAAAGAAAGAAAGAAAGAAAGAAAGAAGGAAGGAAGAAAGAAGGAGGGAAGGAAGGAGGAAGGAAGGAAGGAAGGAAGGAAGGAAGGAAGGAAGGAAGGAAGGAAGGAAGGAAGGAAGGAAGGAAGGAAGGAAGACTTATGACCACAATTGAGCCCAAAATTTTGGTTGCTAAGCAAGAGCGTTGTTAAGTGAGTTTCACCACATTTTACTCAATCAATGACATCTCCTGGCTCTAACAGTCATGTGCAAACTAGGGGAGAACATCTGAAATATGTGTAATGTTCTAATGTACAGAAGTTATGGTTAAATGTGTGGCAGAAAGTGGACTCTGGGTATGTTTTTCCAAATACAGTAAGTGAGGTTGAATGTGTATAGTTTTAGAAGAGCTGTGTGTGTATGTGTGTACATACACATACAGTATATATAATAGATAATGTATATTATTGTGTGCCTGTGTGTAATATGTATGTACACATATGGCATATATACAGAGGATTAAATAGTATATTTTGTATGTTCAGTAGTAGTACATAGGGAAATTGTATCTTGTTGAGGCCTTTGAGGCGAGGCGAGGCCAGGCACCCGAACCCGAACCTTTGACGACTGCCAAGCCACTCCCACCTGGTCACATGACCGTCAAGCCGCTCCCACCCAGTCACATGACCGCCAAGCCACTCTCACAAAATTAAGCCACGCCCACAAAATTAAGCCATGCCCACAGAGTGGTAGTGAAAAAAATTGGAACCCACCCCTGATCCTATCCCCTTCTCTCCCTCAGGCTTGCCCCACAGAAGCCTCTCCTATCCTCCCTATTGCCTTCACTCCCTCTCACTTTCCCCAGGCCTCTTTCTCCATTTCCCCCTTAAGCCTCTTTTCCTATCCTCTCAGGCCTCCTTTTTTTCAGGCCTCTTCCTATCCTTACCTTTCGGCATTTTCCCTCTCCTCCACCCCCCCCCTTTCTCCTCTTGCCCTCCTCCTGTCTCCTCCTCTTCCCACCAAAAACCCTCCTCCTCTTATTCCCTTCTCCCCCCCCCCGCTACATACAGATAGTTCTTGTTACCAAGTGCCTCATTTAATAACCATTCACAGTTACAATAGTGATGACCTTTGTGAGCAATCCTCACATTTATGACTTTCGCAGGTATGTCAAGCAAAGAAAGCTGAAATAAGGCCATAAGCACAGTCATGGTATTATTTAACAAAAATTCACTTAATGACGGATCGCCGGTCCCAATTGTGGCGGCTAAGTGAGGACTACCTGTGTGTGTGTGTGTGTGTGTGTGTGTGTGTGTGTGTGTGTGTGAATTGTTATTTGATTTCTTTCTTAACGTGTCTCTTCGCTTTATAAAAAAGCACCTATCCCTATAATTATAAAAGGATTATATTAGAATAACCTCAAATCAGGGATGTGCTAAAAACTAGAGCTCCTCAGATTGTTGTTGTTTTACAGATACCCAGCAGGAGATATGATAAAACTTTATCAGATGCAGATTTCTTCTGAGCAGGTTTCATCCTCCCATCAGTTTGATTAACTAGGAGCACAGGTGTTTCAGTACTTCCAAGAATATAGGTCTTTGACTTTGACACTATCTGTGAATTTATTCATATATTATCTCCATGTTGTATGAAAGTCGAGAGCCAGCTGCAGTATTTGGTAACAACCAGTAGGCTTCTTAAATCAGCAAATGATGGTAAAAATAGGACCTGTGAATGAACATTATGCTTTGATTGGACTTTTTGTTCTAGCAATGTCTCCCCATCCTACCTGTCCTATTGAGGAGGTAAACAAGAGAAACCTGCATTTCTTCCAGCTTCCGAAAGCTCAAAGTGAAATTTCTAGAGAGTTGTTTTGATAAACCTTCACCCCAGCATTCACTTAAACAAGTTAGCTCCTATAATTAATTGAAGGTCACGCAACAAAACAGGAGAGGATTTTAAAGGCGGAATGATTCTGGGTAACTCATTCTTCCCAATCTGGCACCCTCCACTGAGCCTGCAATTCCCCAGATAGCACACAGTCCTAATACTGTAACCAGTCACCTAACCCTAAAGTATTGAAATCTTTTGTCTGAATCTTCCCAGGTAAGTGATCAGGTAAAATGCTTCTCTTCCTACATCTTCCTTTCCTCATTACATTACAATGTGATTGTGTAATATTATAAATGTTACATGGTCATATTGCAATTCCAGTCAGCACTAGAGGGGAAAAAATCTCGCAGCTGAAAGCAGCTCATCTTTTTTTTTTTTCAAGTATCATGACTGTCACTGAGTAAATGCAACTCCCATCTGCCCATTACAGAATTTTTTCCCAAGGAAGGAATTCCATTTAGGTAATATTTATCCCACCAGGAATAAATCTGAACAAAATGCTCGAATCTGTTCACAATAAGAATGGTGATGGAATTCTTTTTCATCTCTAATAACTTCCTATGTTTTCCTACCTTTGTAAGTTTACTACCTTTCTAATACTTTCAAGAGAACTTCCCAAATAAATATGCTTTATAAATGCCAGCATTTCTTTAGTTTTATTTTCTATTACTTTTACATTGCATGACTGTCTCTTCATTTTCTTGCAAGACTGTGCTATCAAATTCATCAAATGTATTTTTAATTGCCTGCATTTCCTTATTTAGATACCGGTATATCTAAACTCCCTGATACTAAAAACATAGCTTTAAAACATGATGCAATTGCCATTTGTAAAGTTGTGGCTTCATCATTAACTATACTCAACTGGGAAAAATACAGTTAGAGAAGAAATTTTCCTTGGATAGAGGATTATATTGAGAAAACCACAATTTTCTCCTCTTCATTTCTTTCTTTCTGCCAAGATCAGCCAACTATCTCTACTATGCAGAAATGAAAAGGGCAAGAGATTTACAGTCTTAAGGGTTAACATATAGATGCTTGAAATCAAAAGATACACCATTCTAGAAAGTTTCGCTTTAATGACATTTGGCACCAACCATTTTGACAAGATCTCCAGAAAAACCCATATGATCTATTAGGAAGCCTGTTGGGCCTCCCTGAAACTTGCTGCTATTTTATCACTAGCAATCTTTTTTCTTGGCCAAATTTTCTATTTGGGCAACTTCTGATCTAAGGCAACTGAATAATGCTACGAAAGCAACTTTGCATATAATTATCTTCCTAAAATGAGAGTGTGGGTGTGGTCCTTGAAGATGCCATCCAACTGCAGTGTTAGTGTTCTGCTTCTTCCTTCATTAAAATGATACTCAATTTAATTTGCCTATTTATTATTAATCCCTTAGGAATATTGTTTATGCTCTGATTGCTGCATTGAGTAAACTTTTCTTGCCTTTTGATGCTCCTACACTTACACTTAGCTTACATTCTCCAGTCTCCAATGAATTAATTTTCTTGAACTATTCAAGGATATTTAAAGGATGGAACTTTCATGAATTCATTTGCAGACGGGACCGGATCCAGATTCAGCCTTGCTTAGAGCAAACCCACTGGTTTTAATTAATATTTTTTTAATTCATCTACCCTAAGCCTGAGCATGACAAACATGTGCTCAGTGCTTTATAAGTTGCCACACTTGAATTGCTTTTACCTAGCTCTGGCTGTCGTCCATAGGTGTGCATGCCACACACGCTCTTTTTCAGGAAAAGAGTTATAACTTTGCATAGGAAATGAACTTGACCTTAGAAATCCTTGAGTGCATTCAATAGAACGATAAAGAACAATTTTTCTGTTTTGGAGTCCTACACAGAATTAAGACCTACATTGGAATGAGGAAAACTTTGACAGCAGCTACTTAGTGAACCATATGAATTTAAATTTGCTTCCTTAGAGATTTTTCTTCCTTGGAGATTTTTTTTAAAAAGCCTGGATTTTCTTCAGTCAGATATTCCATGATTAATAAAACCCACATAAATAGAAGAACTTAGGGTAGAAGATTTCTCCTCCAAGCTGTATGCATTGATTTGAATTGTTCCAATGGGAACAGAAATTATCTGTTCAGAACAAATTAGAGGTGAAACCTTCCTTCCATTGTTAAGTGTGTCCCTTGACTGAATAATGGAGGGGAAATGCTTTGATGATGAAACATATTAAGAGCGTCCATCTTATAATATTCTTGCTGTTATGGCTGACTTGCTATGCACCCCACTCGCAACCAGACAACAGAAACAGGGAGGAGGGTGGGCAGGTTTGGAATGCAAGGGAGGCTTGTGAGTGAATTGTGGAATGCAAGAGAGCCGACTGTCGCCTGGCAACATCCTAGTGCCCAAGATCAAATGATGGAAAAACTCCAAGGCGCTCAGACCGTTTCCCAAAACAAATTGATTGTAATTTATTGGTGGACAATGAACAGTTGGTGGCCCAGGAGAGAAAAGGGGATTTTACCTATGCTGCTTCACGCACAAAAACTTCAGAACTGGCTTTGCTTCTTCTGTGCCTATGTGGAAATATCAGTAAAGTTATACTCTTGATAAAATAATGTCCCAGGAGTTTCTTTTGCTGCGTTTGCCATAGGGACTGTTGACACTTTGCTGTATTCTCATCAAAGCAAAAATCTAATTTCTTGAAACATATTCAGGAAAAATAATGTTTTGGCATTTGACTAATTTTTAAATATCACAAGCCCATCTCCTACTTTTCCAAAAATAATTTTGCAACTAAAAGAAAACACTGTTGTTTGTTCTTTTATTCCTTTCCCTTTCTTTTCCCTTTCTTTCTTTTATAAAAGGAAGTGTATATTTTATGTGGTTTAAAGATATGCATTTATTCATTATATTTTATATTTTTTATATCATGTATAAGGGGAAATTTCTGAGAATGGACAGCCAAGAAAATATAAACAAATGGATTATCAAACAAATCATCTGAAAGTTCTCACTTGAAGTATAAAAGATCAGGCTCAAATTATTCTACTTCAGACATATTGTGCAAAGAACTAGCTCTCTGGAAAAGGTTCTATTGCTGGGAAAGATGAAAGGGTAGTGAAGAAGACAACCCACAGTAAGATGGATGGACTCAATTACAACGGTGATGGGCGCACTGTTGGAAGATCAGAAAGACCAGGTATGGGGAAATCCATGTATGTGGTCACTAAGACTCAACACTGACTTGGTGGCATACTATCAATCAATCAATATATTTATAATTAATATACAAATCCAATATACGGTAGTTTATCCACCATTTTATCATTTCTAGTGCATTGCTTCTTTCTAATTCTGAAATAATGACTACATATCACTAAAACTGTGTTTTGTCTTGGCATAAAGCATGATCCCAGCACAGAACACAACTATTCAGGTTGATAAATGTATCATTCCTTTGGTAGCATTACAATCCTCCTTATCTTCCTCTTGACTTTTCACATTTTGAATGCAAACATTTAAACCTAAAGTCTTAAGTTGAATTTTGAAGGTGAAATTTTGCTCAAGAAATTGATTTCCAAGTATTTTGTCCTTTTAGGGACGTCTGAACTGTTTTGATTTTGAAATATATCAAGAAAAGAAAAATATATACATTTAACAGGCACTTTCTTGGAGTGGATAGCTATTTTTGGAAACTAACCTAAAATACACACACACACACACACACACACACACACACACATATAATAATAATAAAAACAACATAGCTGGAAGGGACCTCTGAGGTCTTCTAGTCCAACCCCCTGCTTAAGCAGGAGACCCGATACCATTTCAGACAAATCCAATCCCTGCTTGAAAACCTCCAGTGATGGAGCACCCACAACTTCTGAAGGCAACTTTGGTTCCTCTGATTAATTGTTGTTTGTCTGCCTAATCCCCATGGGAGGCAGTGTATGGGGAGGTATCCGGCCATGGGGTACGTTGAGCATTTGTTCTCTTCCAACGGGTGTTCTTACGCAGTTCTCTCTCATACGCAAAAGACCGGAGTATTATGTAATTTGAAGCTGTTGGCCAAGATTCAACAGAGACCTTTGGTTCTGTGCTCCCCTGCAGCCATGGGAGGCTTTGCCCGCCAGGACTCCTGGCGACAACGCGTTTGCTCTGCGCAGAGGGTTAAAAACAAGAAAATGGCAATGTCCGGGCGGGTGGGCAGAGCCTCGCGCTGCCGCCGCTACCGGTTCTCCGAACCACCGACGGCCGCCGCTACCGGTACACCCGGACCGGGCCGAACCGGTAGCATTTCACCCCTGGTTTTAGCCTCCAGTCCCCTAATCATCTTTGTTGCTCTTCTCTGCACTCTTTCTAGAGTCTCCACATCCTTTTTACATCGTGGTGACCAAAACTGAATGCAGTATTCCAAGTGTGGCCTTACCAAGGCATTATAAAGTGGTATTAACACTTCTCGTGATTTTGATTCTATCCCTATGTTCAGAGGTGGGTTCCAACTTACCTCGCCGCTGGTTCACTCTCTCCCGCACCGTGTGGCCGTGCCTCATGGGCACGCACGCGCTTCGTGCGCGCACGCATGTACAGTAACAAAAAATCAGAAAAAAATAAAAAATAAAAAAACAAAGCTGAAAAAAAGATGGTGACTGCATGCACAGTGCCGGAAGTTGGCTTCTGCGCATGCTCAGAAGGAAAAAAAATTCAAAAAAAAATCAAAAAAAATATGGCGGCCCCCACGGACCGGCACCGACCAATCCGGTTTGGTGATGTCATCGTGACATCACCAGCGGGCCACTACCGGTTCGGGAGAACTGGTCCGAACCGGGAGGAACCCACCCCTGCCTCTGTTAATGCAGCCTAGAACTGTGTTGGCTTTTTTGGCAGCTGCTGCACACTGCTGGCTCATATTTAAATGGTTGTCCATATATCTTAGCCCTTCTACCACTCTTCCATAAGGGAGAAACTGAGTTTCAGTTTTATATTTTCTGACTCAAGATAACAATCATTAGCATCTTCTGTACATTTTTTCATAGAGTATGAAATGTACATTCAACACTGGCTGTCAAACATTAAGTTTTCCATGTCCAATATCAGCCCTTGCTCAATGCAGATTTCAAATTTTCTTACAATATTTGAATATTCACATAATATTTATGAATAGCAGATTTGTATCATTCACTTGATATATTTTTTTAAATCTCTCTAGAATTCTTTCTTGAGTTGACTCTCTTTTTTTCCAGCATTTATTGGTTTAATATGTTGAGAAGATGGGTGTATATCTTGTGCTCATTTTCAGATTTTCAAGGACTAATCCCTATGAATAGAGAGATAAGAAAACCTAAATTTTGTGCAATCATCCATGTAAGAATGTAATCCCAGGAAATCCTCGTCTGACATTTTAAGACTGCTTCTGTAAAGATTACTAAAGATGCCTTTTTGTTTTAATGGATGACTCTTTTTAAAAACTCATGACTCATATGTATGACAAATTGACATGTAACACGCAAAACAGCTTTTTTAAAGAAGTCTGAATTAATAAGAAAGTTCAGTGGACATTCACTCTAGTTTTATGAACAATTAAGATATGATAAATTTTATATAATTATATTTTACTTCATATATATGTTATATAAAGTATAACATATTTTAGTTTGGGATGAAATGATACAATATTTTAAAAATGATACATTTTTATGCAAATTCATTTCTTTTTTATTATTTCTTGTAGGTGAACAGATAAAACAACAGTTAGCATTATTGATGTGGAGAGCAAGAACAATTATGTGTAACCTACCATATATTGCTTACATATATCTTCTGTTTATCTTCTGTGGCACTCAGACAACTATATGCAAAAGCAAGTTGTCGTGTAAAAACAGATGGCTTATACATGATCCTATCTGAATTATCTAAATTTCTGTGTCAACAGCTATGGTTAAAGTCTATGGCAACGCTCAACCATTAGTGAAAGAAGAGCCACATGCATGACAATTCCAAAAATATCCACATTTACCAATATAAATAAACTTGATTTGCAGTGACTACTTTTTTATCAATTCGTATATAAATTCTCAAATGGATCCCAGATAGCTAGCTTTTATGAAGCAATCATTATGAAGGAAAAAATAACTAATTAGTCTACACAAATGGCTTCAGAAAAGCCTCACTGCTTGGCCTAAGGCTGGAGAATAAAATACAAACAGCTTCTTAATCTCAGGGCCTATCTACTGGAGAAGAGGAAGTTGACCCCTTGTTGACTCTTGACAATACCTTGAGTTGCACCAAAATGGCAGCCACTTGCAAGAAGCTGCCCTGTCGCCCAGGGATGAGTTCCTCCATTTTGCTTCCCTAAAGTGATCTACGCAGTGCTGAGGAAAGCTCCGAGATTTCCATAGCACTGGGCAGAATTCAACAGGGAAACAGAATGGAGTAGTCCGTTCCAGGACTGCATGGCAACCTCATGGTAATGTTTGCCATTTTGGTGTAATCACAAAGAGTTGTGGGTGTGCTGAAAATGGCGACTGCTTCTGGGAGACCACAATGTGGCCCAGGGATGAACCGCTCTGTTCTGAGGGCCACACAGGATGGCTTATGGGAAATTATATGGGAATACAATTGAAAAAGCAAACTTAAAATACAAGAAAACCCGTGTTAGTTAGCCAGTGCAACAGTAATACAAAAACCATGTTTCAAGTATTACAAAGTCCATTCTGTGTGGCCCTCAATTTTACTTCCCTAATGCAGTCTGCGCAGCCCTGAGGAAAGGTCTAGATCTCTGGAGAGCTTCAGAGGGTAAATGGATGATGGATAATGGGGGTGGGGAGGAGGCATAAGCCCTGCAGGGACCAGGGGGGTGAGTCATGTAGGTACTTGATGGAGGGAAGGGAAAACAGGTCCAAGGGTTGTGAGGACCCTGAGGGGCAGGAAGCAACGCATGAGGTCTCTCAGGGGGTGGGGAGGCCACGGGAGGCTCAGGGCAGGTGGACCTGGACCTATGCTAAATCTTTCAGAGCCTCCCCCATCCCTGAGACACCCCGTCTTTGCTTAATGGTCCCGTGCGGTTGTTTAACGTTTAGAGCGAGGGATGAGGGTCATCAAGCAAGGCCATCTCACTTAATGGCCATCACCACTTGTGAACATAATGGGCAGGCTCCATTAGGGTTGTAAGTCAAGGACTACCTGTATATATATATATATTTATGAAGACGAACATGGTAAAAAAAATTGATCAAAGGAGAGAAAATTCTTATATCTTGCAAAACTTAACTGTCAACAAAAAATTTAAAATGAAATCACTCGACACTCTGCACAGCAAACTAGTGGAAGCATGATTGTAAATCTTTGATCTTGTATGCTTTATTTTATTCTGTATGTTTTTGAAATGGTATGGGGTCATTTCCAATTTGGAAATGACCTTGGGAGACAGAGGGAAGATATGTTGCCTAGGGGACAGTCTGATAGGAGAGGCCAGGTGGACCAGACTGGAAACCCAACCAGATGAGCTACTACTTTATTGAAAGGCTACATTAACAGAATTTTGCACGTGTGAAAGTACAAATCTCCCACCATCCTCTTTACGGCCTGAGAACTGAGGGGGTGTCCCTTTCTAAGACTCTTTCTCTGCCATTATGCAGGTGCCCGTTCTTATCTTTCCCTCCCCAGGCATCATCATTTCCTCCCCCTTTCCAAGTCTCCCAAGTTTACACTCACATGCCATTGCAGTTCTATCTTGTACTTCTAATATTTAGGTTTTATTTAATAAGCTTTATTTCGTCTGAGTTGTTGACCTATAATAAAGAATTTGATCTCTCAGAATGGTCAGAAGTGCCTTTTAGTTTCAATATTCGCAGTATATTCAGAAGAATTACAAAAATCAGATAGTATGCTCAGAAACTTGATTGAATTTGAAACAGTTGTGACAAAAATACAGAAACCCCTGCTAGGTTTACATGTAAATTGCTATTGAAATATGATTTGGAGACTGAACAAGTGGAAGATTGCATGTTCAAAAGTTAAGGAAAACAATTGACTTTCCATTATTATACTGATTGATGGGAATGACCTTGAGAGACAAGGGGAAGAGAGGCTGCCTAGGGAATTATCAGATAAGAGGGGGCATAGCCCGCAGCTGCAGAATGGGCAAAGAAAGAAACTCAGAAAGGAGCCTCTCTAACTTATCAGGCAGAAAAAGAGATGGCGGGAGAGTTGTATTTTCAGATTTGCAAGGTTCTGCTAATATACGGCAGCCTTACAGTAAAAAAGAATTAGGTCATCTCTCCTGTTTCTTGTCTTATCTACCTGGATGGTTGAGAATTAGGTAAAGTGCGTTGTGAAAGAATCCTTGATGTTCCTCATTGAAAAACTTAGCAAAGCAAAATTCATGGGTATAATTTATATTTTCTGTGTATTTGTTACACTTTTAAAGCGATCCTCAGATTTAAAAAAAAATAATGCTCTATTTTTGTGTATCAATCGCAGCAACCAGATTCTTGACAGGATAGCCCCATCAAGTTAGAATAATCCTGATCCTGATGTCACTGCCTTGATTGCCAATAGACTTCTGGACCCAATTAAAGTGCTGATAATCATCTTCAAAGCTGTTTACTGCACATCACTGGAATATACTTGGCAACGCCTTGCCAGGATCAAATCTGCCCAACTAGTCCAGTCATTAAGAGAAGGCTTGTTATGGATTCTCCTTCCTTGGGAGGTACATGGGCCGTGGGCCAGATTAACAAGCTTTCTCAGTGGTGATCCCCATTCTACAGTATGGAACACCTTTTACTCAGAAATAGAGGACTACTAGCAGTCCTGTTTCAGCAGGAGTTTAGCCCTTAGCATACTTTAAGCGACAGGTTGTCAAATGATATTTCATAACTCTGTCAGGAGCATTACCAAGAAAGCAAGATTTTCATAGTGAACTGCAAAGAGCAAGGTGTTAGGTTATAGAATCTTAGAAATACGATATATGTATCTTATCTCTCATTTATCGGTGAGAGTTATTCAATCAGTGGGGGTATCCAATCTTTCCTTTGATCCTCTTTCTAACCGAGTCCTGGTTGAATGGGGAGGGTCATTTAATACAACAAAAGGGACCGTCTATTTTGTTCTGCAATATTATAGAAATATCTATTTTCTTTCCCAGGGCCAGAGAAGTCCATCAAAAAACGAATATTATATTTTTATTTTTATTTTTGTTGTTCTTTCTGTGAACCAGAATCACTCCCTATTGATTGGAGTAGGCCATAAATATTGCAAATAAATAAATAAATTCTATCCACCCACAATTAGACAGCAAATGCATTTCTTTACAACAGATGTTATTATTTCCTTGGGTGCCTAATTTTAATTGGTTGTTTCACAATATATATTCTTTTCCTTTTCAGGTTCAGTGCTTTTTAGATTGTTCCTTATGCTTGGTTTTGGCATTTTCTTCCCTTGCTTCTAAATGCAGTTTGATTTGTATAGGCACATCCGCTGTGATCAACTTGTCAAAAGTGTTCATTGCTCCTTTCTGCCAACTATAACTTGCATTGTTCTCTGCCAAACATTCTGTGGCTATTGGCTGTTGATTGAAGAGAACAGCCTTAGTTCAAAATCTTTTTTTTTCAAACATCTGCTACTATTCTAATTTAGAGAAGTGGTTTTTTTCAGAGGGAAGACCCAACCATCTGGCCTATAACTAACCTTTAATGGCATCCTGGATCTTGAAGTCCTTCCAACAGCTTCAACTTTAGCCTTGCCTGCCTCTATATGCATTGTAAAGACAAATTTGTCCTGTATTTCTGATATTGATGATTCAGAATAGGGAGTTTTGTGGGAGATGTCATGGGTCTAGTCACTTGGATGCAGTGTAGTTTTTACCCTCTTCTCAAGGTTCCTTGTACAAAATCGCTTGTAGGTTGCTTTTTTCTTGTGAGACGCAATCTGGTATGAGATCCAAAGTTTTCTGTAGATTCACTTAATTTGAAGTCATCATCGCTCCCATTTTTTAACTTTAAAAAACTGGCACTCCGACATAACGCAATAAGTGAGCCATGTTGGTAACTTAATTATGCCCAAATGTCTTTGGGGCTTAACACGGAGGCCCAGAGTAAAGAGAATGACAATTGTGGCTATTGCTTTTTATTCAGCATTCTCTGCATACTTGTGCTTCAGACACTGCTTGAAATGACACGCTTATGGCAGGACAAAGGCAAACTGCGATAGCATCTAAGAAAAGATATTTAATTTTGCAGAACATGAAATGCGAATGTATTAACATTCCTTCCTGGTAAACAGATATTTGAGAATACTCTTATTAAACATTAAGAATCTCTTTCATGTCACCAAATAAACCAAAAGGAATGTTTTGGAATTTTCAACACTTATGAAGATGTCTTCCTAAAGATGCACAGCGTGTGATAGGGTTGGGATTATGATTTTATAAATTATGATTTGTAAAAGCTTTGGTCCTATGCCTACTAGAAGATCAGAAGAAAACCTCACGACCCAGAAACCAGGGGTGAAATGCTACCGGTATGGACCGGTTCGGGCATACCGGTAGTGGCAGCCGTCCATGGTTCAGAGAACCGGTAGCGATGGCTGGGTGGCCACGCCCCCGAACCGGTCCCCCGGTAGCCGCTCGCTCGCCCTGCCCTGCCCAGTCTCTGCTCTGCAGCTTGCCTGCCTGAAGAGCTGCGCCCCTGATCAGCCTGCCAGGTAAGTCTGCGAAGTCGCGGCCTACCTAGCTGCCCCTGACCCACTCACCATCCCAGCCTGCCTTCCCTACTCCATTCCCCATGGCCCGCAGCCCCAACATGCTTTCCTGCCTTCCACGTGGCCTTCCCAGTGTCCCCGTGGCCAGCTTGCAAAGGCAGGCAAGCAGAAGGCCACATGGAAGGCAGGCAAGCATGTCGGGGTGACGGGGAAGGGAGGTAGCAGCCTACTCCCTTCTCTGCAGCCCTGCCATGCTTGGCGGCCTTCCATGTGGTCTTCCCGGCGGTCCCCCATGCCCGCTTGCCTTCTGAGGTCGGCGTCCAGCCCGGCCCGCCCAGTGGGCGGGCGGGCAGGCGGGCGGGCGGCACTTGGTGGAAACGCAGATGCTGAGAGGGGCGGCGGCGGCAGCGGTGCTCTAGGAGGGCAAGCAGACATCCCGGGGCTGCTGCACATGCGCCCGCCCCGTTTCTGCAAAGGCAGAGCCCCCCCCACAGGGCGATCCAAAGAGGGGAGGGGGATGCTGCAGAAAAGGCCGCCTTCCACCCGGGCCCACGTGCCTCCCATGCTGGCTCTGCGGGGCTTGAGGCTCTGAAGCAGCCCACTGGCTTCCCACCCGGCCACCTGCCTGCCTGCTCCTGTGGGAAACCTCAGAGGACGAAACCAGGAGTGGGGCAGAGCCGAGCCCGAAAGAGGCATCACTCCGGCTCGACCCAGCCAGGCAGCGACCCTTGCTTTGACCCGCCATTGTGCCATCCTCCCAGGGCCGAGGATCTGGCGCCCTCCCCCAGCCCCCCATCCCCCCTCCTTTCTGCACCGCCCCGTTTCTGCAAAGGCAGAGCCCCCCCCACAGGGCGATCCAAAGAGGGGAGGGGGATGCTGCAGAAAAGGCCGCCTTCCACCCGGGCCCACGTGCCTCCCATGCTGGCTCTGCGGGGCTTGAGGCTCTGAAGCAGCCCACTGGCTTCCCACCCGGCCACCTGCCTGCCTGCTCCTGTGGGAAGCCTCAGAGAATGAAACCGGGAGTGGGGCAGAACCAAGCCTGAAAGAGGCTTCCCCCTTGCCCACCGGCATCGCTCCAGCTTGACCCAGCCGGGCAGCGACCCTTGCTTTGACCTGCCGGTGTGCCTTCCTCCTGGGGCTGAGGATC
>QLTV01003097.1:2651407-2665222 GCA_003457575.1 Thermophis baileyi
ATTTTTATTCCATGTTCCTTTTTTTTTTTTTTTTTTTTTGTGCTGGAGCCCATCCTGAGGGAACTTCTCTCTCTCTCCAGAATGTGTACACTAGTTTACCATCAGCTTATCAGGTACTTAGGAGCCGAGGATGCAGCAGCACGACAACAACCAATGACTTAATAGCTGGCCACCAACACCAGTTAACAACTAAAAGCCACACACAACTAGGCACCACATAATAGTATGCATAGAACACCCAGTATCCACATTCTGGAGAGAGAGAGAAGTTCCCTGAAGATGGGCTCCAGCACGAGTCCAAAAGCTTGGAAGACTAAACCTCTGGTCCCAGTGACCAACTCAGACTGGATCCTGCAACTTTTGTCTCTTTTTTATCGACAATTGTTAAATCTGGTGTGTTGTGTGACAGATACATATCTGTTTGAATTCTAAAATCCCAGAGCTTCTTCATTTTCTATTACTTTGTCCATTTTGTGGTCCCACCAGTTCTTGCTCGTAGGCAAGTGGTATGTCTTGCAGATATTCCAATGCACCCATCGTTGCCACTCTATCATGCTGTTGTTTATATTGTTATGGTTGGTCACACAATCAGCCACATATTATTATCATTTTACCCATGTGTGCATACACACACACATATTCAACTCAAGGCATGACCTGTGTGTCCCCAAAGTCCTGAGTTGAACAAAGGCTGTTTAATCATTTTGTCTTTTTTGTAACATTGTGCTGCTTGTTTCTAAGACACTTTGAATACTTCATAAACATTAATTTGCCCGGCTTTTTACAAGACAGGCCAATAGCAGGATATACAGGGAAATGGGGACACTCAATTACCTAAGTAAGTGAGAAACTAAGTGACAAGATTGAGCCACACAGAATGTCCTGGCAATGACTAACTTCTAGCCAGATTAAAGACTTATATTGGAGGATATACTGTGACTTTCCATGTCAAGGTGAGGGATGTAAAATAAGTCAGCTACGGATGGTGTGATCTGACATACTGATTTGTCATAATCTGTCAAAAAGAATTCCAGTGATAAGGCTTCATAAGCAGTAATAGCTTTTTGGAAAAATATTGCCACATGCAAACAAGGCTTGGATATAGATGATACCCAGGTTTTGGGTGAGGCGCTTCCTGCATAGACATTCTTTAACTCAATCTCCCATCCCTTGAACCAGGAGTCCTCCTCCACTTGGGCTGTTCCACTGAATGATGGCCCCTCCCCATGAAAGTTCTCACCAGTGAAATTCTCAGCAAAAGTCTGCAAAGTGAAGGGCTCCTTCCAGCTACAGCAAAGAGAAGGAACTAGGTCAGCATTCCTCAACTTGAAATCGCCAGTTGTCTCAGACTACAATCCCCAGAATTCCCAGTTTTATGCTAGCTGGGATTCCTGGATATTGTCATTTGCTCCAAAGATGTCAGCTTGACGGAATCTGTGCAGGGATGAATCATAATGTTTCTGACTGGGTATAAACTGTGTCCTTCCTTATTTGAGAGATTTTCCACATTTTTTCAAAAAAAAATTCTCTTTTTTTGTTTTGTTTTTCATTTGCTGTGGAAATAACTTATATGAGCGATGTGTAAGGTGCAGGTAAGCTGGAGCTGCTGTTTGCAGCTCTGTGTGCAGCTCATAGCAGAGGCTGGCTGAGCTTACTTCGGTGATTTCCAAACTTGGCAAGTTTAAGATGGGTGGATTTCAACTCCCAAAGTTTCATACTGGCTGGGGAACTCTAGAAGTTGAAGTCCACCCATCTTAAACTTGTCAAGTTTGGAAAATGCTGATTTAGGGTTTTTTGTTTTGTTTTTTACTTTTCTGAGGATAGTTTTAAGCACTTTGTATACTAGAAGCTGTGCAGATGCTAAGAAGACCACGGATGGAAAATGCCACTTCTAACATGTCACACATTTTGCTCCCAAGTGACACTATTGCAGCCATACAATTAGATCATTCCACACTTAAAAAAAAAAAGATATCAGGCTATTTGAAATAAAATGTTGGACACGGATAAAACATTATTCCAAAGAAACACAGAATGTGATGGTAATCTGTAATAATTATAAGACAAGAATATCTCTAACACTGTGGCACTTCAAATGAAGAACTGGGGAAGAAGCTGGCATGTTTATGACTGTAAATTGTAATACTCCATGGTTCACTTCATCAGGATTTTTCCCTCCCAGTTTTCAAGAGTGGTTCTCTAGGGAAACCCTTTGACACAGCGTTGCATGGGCTCGAGCTCCCTCTAAAGGCCTTTATTGGAAGTACATCTTATACCTAGCAATGAATTTTAACATTACATTTTCTTCTGCTCCTGGTTGATCAGAGCTTCCATTCAGATTACTCTACTTTTTCCTTTCCATCCTGGGTCTTGCTCCTTTTTTTTTGTTGCTTCAGGAAGTAGTTAAGACAGGATTCTTAGCTATCTGCAATCCCAGCAGCAAGTTCAAGCCCCTTTCTTTAGTATTGTGGTACTGTAAATACTTCTATGTAGTCTATGTTATTATAGCTGTAAATACTTCTATGTAGTCTATCTTATTATAGCTGGACATCAGTGGTGGGTTGCTGCCGGTTCAGACCGATTCATTAGAACCGGTAGCGGAAATTTACCGCCACTCGCAGAACCGGCAGCGATGACCGGCGGTCCACACTCTAGAACCGGTCCTCCGGTCACTGCGACTTGCAAAAAAAACCCTCTGCACATGCGCAAAGGCTTCTGCGCATGCGCAGAGGTTCATTTCCGGGTCTTTTGCACGATGTGACATCGCGCACTTCCGTCGCGATGCAAACCGGTAGGGAAGGTAAGTGAAACCCACCCCTGCTGGACATGTGTTATATATTCAACATTTATTCATTTACTTATTTAACAAATTTACATGGCTGCTCATGTCATTGATCATGACTCTGGGAGATGTATAACAATCATTTATTTAATTGTTGGACTCTAAACATTCTGCCTAGGCCTGTGTTTCCCAACCTGAGCCATTATAAGATGTGTGGATCAACCAACCAACCAACTATTAAGATGTGTGGACCAATTATATCCCTGATTGGGATATTCTGGGAGTTGAAGTCCACACATCTTCAAATGGCTCTGGTTGGGGACCATAGGCCTTGATTGTCATAGGTAATATTTTCTAAATTAGAAAAAAATATCTGGCTCGGTGCCTTCTTGCATCACAACCTGAATGGTTTTCATAACATGAAAATAAGGATATCCAGTTTCTGTTATAGGTTTAAGAATATGAACTAATTTTAAATGTTCGGACTAAGCCATATGCATTACAGTTCTCCAGTTCCCTTAAAACAAAATCCAAACTCCCTTAAGGAAAGTACCAAATGATAATAACCATTCTGGAAAACATATAAAGGTCTCTTCTTGTTTCTCTTTTTCTTTTCTTTTTTAATATTGTTTATAATAACAATTTATAACTGTGTTATTATCATTGATAATAAAAGTACAGGTGCAGGGAGGAAATTACACTATTAATAATCACACTGATTAATAAGAACCTTCAGAGTTAATTTCCTGAAAATTAATAGGTAAAATCCAGTCACAGCATTCCGCTTGCAAATAAGTCAAATCACAATATAGTAGGCCTCTTGTTTCCCTGCCAACAAAGGGACTTAAGAAGGCAGGAAGACTGCAAGGGGTGTGTGTGTGAAAATATGAAGAGACAAGTTTGGGGTGTGTCAGGAATGAGCTTTAATTAGAAGGCAGATCAAGCCGGCGCTTGCTTTTGGAAACAATGCCTTTGACATATCTCTTAGCTGCCTGACAGCAGCCAAATTGAACAGGAGTGGGTAGCACATGAGCTTAAAAGCAGGGGGAGGGAGAAGACAGCCCTAAAAGTTACCCATGCAAGATAAAACAAGTAAACAAGAGAATTTGGGGGGGGGGGGAGTGAAATTGTCACCACTGAGGAAAACTAGGGACTTTTATTTTATCTAATTAGGAATTCGGGTGAGGTGCAAATGTTTCTAGAAAATTGTTTTATTCCTTTTCAGAACTTCAGCCAATAGTTATTGTATTTAGGCCTTTTCAGGGGAAAGGAAAGGTCCCAATTAGACCAAGCACATTATTTCATTTCAAATAGTGGTGTATTACTTGTCATATAGCCACCTTATATAAACAAATAATAAACAAATAAATAAGCTTTCCTGAGTGACTGAAGATCAGCAATCAGAAAGAAGCCGTGTCTGAATAAAATATGTTTCAGCTACTAGGTTTCATTTCATTTCAATATTAAAGAAAACCTTCCTGATGGTAAGATCTGTGCAATAGCAGAAAAATCTATATACAGAAAGTATGGTTCTCCATCTGTGGAGGCTTTTAAGAAGAGCTGGGTAGCCCCCATTTTTAGCACTTAGCACTTAGACTTATATACCGCTTCACAGTGCTTTTACAGCCCTCTCTAAGGGGTTCACAGAGTCAGCATATTGCCCCCCCAACAATCTGGGTCCTCATTTTACCCATCTCAGAAGGGTGGAAGGCTGAGTCAACCTTGAGCCTGGTGAGATTCAAACTGCCAGATTGCAGGCAGCCAGCAGTCAGCAGAAGTAACCTGCAGTGCTGCACTCTAACCACTGCGCCACCACGGCTCATGTTTTAGATGTTTTAATTGGGCTTCCTGTAGAAAATCGGACTAGATGATCCTTGTGCACCATTTCAGCTCCATCTTAACAAAATGCTGGGTGGGTGGTTCATCAGTCATAGCCAAGTATTTAACATAATCTAAGAGTGGTTCAATTTCTCATGAGGTTTTGCCACAGGATTGCAGGCATGTTTATGAATATGTAACTTTCAAATTACACAGAGAGAGTGACACATGTGACACTACAACATGTTTCTTTTCCTTATAAAACATGTTAACATAGAATTGAATGATATACTCCATACACACAATACACACAAACACAGACACACAGAGCCAAGGTGCCTAACAATACTTGCTTTTTTTTTTTTCAACACAAGAGATTGTTGCGACTAGCAGGTGTCTTCTTCTAATAATATGAAATTTGTGATTAAGGTTTTTTTGAATTTATTAGGACTTATTCTAAAAGAAGTATTGGAAGGATGTGGCTGTGACTTTAAATGTGCAGTCTTCAGTTCAAATCTATCTGATCCTTAATACTGTTTCCATGAGTAACAACAGAGGACTTTAAGGATGTGGTTATATACGTACTTCCTTAAGAGTTCTTTGCCTTCGATACAATAGGCTTTGCTTTTTCTGTAGCTTTGTGTATCACTGTTTGGAATCACTGTTAAGCCACAAAATGCTATTGCCCATAGGACAATCCAAGTTTATGGGGTGGAGGTTGGGTAGAAATATATCAGTGGAACAAGTGTTATATCCTATAACCCAGTGTTTCTTAACATAGGTAACTTCTAGAAGTATTTATGTAGTTCAACTCCCAGAATTCTTAGCCATAGCCATGCTGGCTGGAGAATTCTGGGAGTTGAAGACCACACATCTGGAAGTTGTGAAGGTAGGAAACACTGCCATAATTTTTTACAACCTCTAGTCGTATTGGATTTGAAGACCCAGAATTTCACATCTGGAGGGCACCAGGGCACAGAAGCCTATTGTCAAACCCCGAAACAGTGCCGCCGCCAAACGCCGTCTCTGGGTTGCCATTCCTGGGGGAGGGACCCCTAGCACAGCAGGTGGGTGGTGGGAAGAATGTCACGAAGTCCATCGGACCGGCGGACGAGGCTGCAAGCGGTGAGCAAGGGTGAGCAAACGAACAGCTGACTGCAAGCCAGCCGATGGATGGTCGGCTGCTCCAGTGGCATAAGGGCGTGGCTCCAGCCTTCAAAGGGCGCTGGGAGGCAGAGGCTCCCAGCGCTAACTTTATTCATTTCTTCATTTTGATGGAACTCACTGTGTGCCGAGATCCCAGCTTAATAAACCATTGGGAACCCGGAGCGAGCGGCGTCCTGATTTTGTCCAGAGCTCGGACTTTTGAGACCTACCCTATTCTTATATTGCAGTGGCATTTTTTTTCTTTTCCTTTCCTGTTGAAAAGAAAAGTACAATACTGACCTCAATACTGGCCTATTATCTACCTTAGCCATGGTCATGTTGTGGGACTGAAGAAGCTTTAAAAAGTTTTATCTCCCACCAGGGAAGGACATCACTGCCAAGCTCTACCTAGTGCACTGGGGACCTATAGCAGTTTTTAGTGTTGCGTTGTAGGCTCCCTGAGACTTTTTTCCAGCAAAGCTAGAAGACCTTCCCTTGTCAAAAGTTGCCAAACCACACCCAACAACTGTGGGTCAAGTGTCATTCATCATGCAACTACTCCTCTCTACTGACAATAGTAAAAGCAATAGCACTTAGACTTGTATATCGCTTCACAGTGCTTTGCAGCCCTCTCTAAGCGGTTTACGGAGTCAGCATATTGCCCCCCAACAATCTGGGTCCTCATTTTACTGACCTCGGAATGATGGAAGGCTGAGTCAACCATGAGCCGGTGAAATTCGAACTACCAAACTGCTGGCAATCGGGAGTCAGCAGGATTAGCCTGCAATACTTCATTCTGTTTGCCAGCCGCCACACAACTGCATTCAGAGAGGAATCTGCTATAATTGTTACAATAAAGCAGTGGCCTTAAACTTTGCTTCATGATCTAGAACCTATAGATAACTAAGAGAATGGATTTCTCACCCAGGTACTTTGGCCTCAGGATCTTGACTACTGTATAATTAGCCGCCAAGCCAACAGAGGGCGCTCTCATCCAGGGTGAGGTAATTAACATGCTTGGCTGGTTGAAATTACCCACCTGGCCTGCTAATAACATCCTCACCAGTTTGCCAGAAGATAGTAGGTTGCCTTGCCAAAACCCAAAGGAATTTTTTCTAACTTGCAAGGGTGATTTTAGTGGACTACAAAAAAGTGTTGCCCATACTGCTCTTTGGAGAAAGTAACCTAATAAAACTCAGCACTCTGGGGTTTGTTTGTTTTTTTCCCCTTTTTGCATAAGCATGTGAATAAGTGTGAGCAGCCCAAATTAGCTTACAAAGAGCCTTTCAGCAAGCAGGACAACCCAGGGGCGGGATGTAAATTCCTTTCCTTAGTGTTTTCTTTAGCAGAGATTTACTGCTGGGTGTGGATCTAGCAGCTGCCAAATTTGTGTCTCCCCACGTCAGGAGAGTGGGAACCAAAAACCTAGGCTGGCACCACACCCAGACGCTGCCATTGCTTTCAGAACAGGCCCAGCAGCTTGGATGGCCTAGTCTTTGGTAAGTGCCTCATGTTCCCAGTGCCTCCTACCTTTACTGGGTGTGATAGAGGGAAGCTTCTTTGGTGTGGATCCTGGGGTAGCCCAGGTTGAGCCTGCATCAGCAGAATTCCGCCCAGAGAGGTATTTCCTGTAAGCAAAGCGTCCTCATGGTATGAAGATGCCTTTTAGTGGAAAAGAGCTATTGTTCCAACCAGTTGGTTAATGGTCTGTCCACTTCACCATGGAGACACAGAGATACAGGGTCAGAAAAGAAGGAGCTGTCAGCATGATAGATCTTTGGAATCTGCAGATCTGGACAACGTGGTAACGAGGAACAATGCATGTCCCCCACTCTGCCCAGCCAATATATCTGTGTTAGAGAACACATTGGACTCCAATGACCGTATTGAATTGTTGAGAAAATAATGGTGTAATCATTGCAAGTCTTTGCAATTAAGACATTTGAATTTTACACTGGATGGAATTTGTTATATCATTGCAATAGAAACAAGATGACAGTACATTATTTGGGGGGAAATTGGGTCCATCTAATAAGTGAGATGGGCAGCGTAGAAACGTAATTAATAAATAAATATACTTGCATCCTTTTTTCTTCTATAGATCCTTTGCTCTTGCATTTATTAACTGGATAAAATCTCAAAAATGCAAAAGATTCAACCCACTTCCATATTTTAAGCAACTTCTCCATTACAATAAATACTGTAATTGGTGTAAAATCAGAGAAAGCACATTAAGTGTTTCTTTAATACTATCTTCCTTAAGGGTTAGGATTAGGGTTAGCCTACCACAGTTAGCATACACAGTTGTACTCCATATTATCCCTACATCAAGCCCAAAATACATTCGGTTACAAGAAGTGACCAGGCCACAAGTCCCCAGTTTGCCGCAGGAATACATATGAAATTGGATCTGGGTTTCCTCAATCGAAAACCATCATTTCAGTCCAATCTTCTTCTAGCTTGTACTCCATCAAAGTCCTGAACTTCAATTTCCACAATGTTCAACTAGCATGGCCAAGTAAGTTGAAGGTTATGGAACTGAAGTCCAACACATCTGAGTAGCAGCAAGTTTGGTGAAGGATTAACTGACTAGTATATTATTCTTATTTTTTGGACTCTATGGCTTTACCTCTCTTCTTATAGGCTGCCCTAGTCTGGATTTCATAGATCATAGTATGATCACTGCATGGTCCTAAATTGTGGAAAGATGTGAACACAATGGGCAAGGTGATCCCATCCAGTTCTCTTAAATTCCATCCAGTTCCCAAACATATGCAGGAAAGTCCAACACATTGTCCAGGAGCTGAAGACTGAAAACAAGATATCAATTGTGCCTCAACTATCTTCTAACTGGTGCTAATTCACACATTTTAGATCAGCTGGACCAGGTCAGAACCAATTCTGACCTAGTCCACCTTTTCTAATCTAGGGACCAAATGTCTGGGTGCTGTAAAGGTTGCTTTTAAGACTAGTGCAATTTTGGCCACAATTGAAAGCAGCAAAGGAAAGTTGGAGGTGAACACTTTTTAACATGGTGGAAACCAGAGCATAATCTTTCTGGATTCATTATGCAGGGACCTTGCAATTAATCAATGAGTTTAAATTGTCAGGGAAAAGTGATCTTGGGTAGGATTCTGCAGGGGCCTAAAATGTCCCATGAAGCAAACTCCAATGCATGTAGGGATCAGAAGAACCGGCTCAGTGCCAGCCAGAAAAGCTTCTTCAAAGCAGGAGTAACCTGGCATCTGCTGATTGGCTGATCATTCTGCGGGCTGACAAATGGAATATCTGGGCTACTCCTTCTGGGATTAGCACACAGGTCACTTGGCATCCTGTGAAACCTCACAATGTCAACCTGACTCATCTCATCTGGCAGTTGGCCATCGCCGTCCCCTTTCCCTGCCCACCCAAGCATTCTCCCAAGCCGGGACAAGCTGAGTCAGGAACTTCGCTCTGATTCGGCCCCACCCTACTCCCCTCCCTGCTTGTACAGCTGGAATGAACTGGTTTAGCTGCCCATCGTCAGCAAAATTGGAAAACTTAAGCCACAAACTCTTGCCTGGGAAAACAGGAGGAGAAAGTTAACCCTCCCAATGCCAGCAGAATGGCCAGGTGGCTGGCTAAAACACAGGTGTTTGCTTACTAGAGTGGTGATCATTTCTCCAGAGTCTCCTAGTGCCAGATGTTTTAATTTCTTACCCTCATAGCAACTGATATTCCCCCTCCACCTAATCCTTCCCAAATAAGATCAATCATATCATGTTAGAAATAGAGCATTTCATGCTCTTGCTAGAAGCCAGGGAGACTTCCTCTTCTTAGAAAAGTACAAAATGAAGGCTTTCCAACTTCAGCCCTTTCTGTCCAAATTTGTCTCCTTGGGGACCTACTCCAGATTTTTTCTGTCCACTGCCCTGAGTTCTGCTGTTCCTGTAAATCTTTGGCCTGGTTTGTTGGGCTCCACAATTCCACCAGACAAACTGCAAATGACAGGTTGACCTTCAGCTAAATTGCAAAGCAAGCTTAGCAAAGGTAGATAAACTATAGTTCTGCAAAATAGGGCGATCACTATTTATTACTTTTTTAGAAACCCTATTTGTTTGAAACGAGAACAATGCTACTTGACCGAACAACGTACCAAGGTGCACATTTCTAAGTTCCAGAGTGTTCAGGTAATAAAAAGATTTCTTATTTCTGTTAAGGCCCATAGAAGCTGTGCTCATTTTGAAAATTGTCTTCCTTTAGGTGAGACTTCAAAAATTTAGGTAGCAACCAGATGGGGTGGATAGGGAAATCTGGGAGGTAGAATTCAGCAGTTCTGGAGGACACCATATTAGAGAAGACCGCCTTAATTCAGATAGTCATCTCCAAACTATGATCATTAGGACATCAGAGATCTAATACTTCATAAAATTATATGACCAGAACCTGGAAATAGGAGGGAGGGGAGTATTCAGTCCAGCTGCAATGTAGAATTCTTCAAACAAAGCTTCACTAATATGATTAGCCTCGCACTTAAAACCATGGTCCTTCTAATACAGAATGAGCAAGATGAAAAGAGACAACCAATGAGGTGTAATGGGTAAAATATTGGATTAGGTGCAGGGAGACCCATATTCCAGTCCATCCCAATCACAGAAGCTCATGGAATGACTTCAGGCCATCCACTGTCTCTTAATTCAATCTACCACACAAGGTTGTTGCTGTGGAGGACAACTGGAGGAGGCAGAGGTCTCAGGGCAGGGGTCAAAATGATGAAGAAAGTGGTATTGTGCTGTTGCAATACAAGCTCTGCCCCTTTGAGACATACATAACCAAAGCTTGCATTGCAAGTCTGCAACCCTGCTTTGGTCATGTTCATGAAAGTATAGGATTCTGTACCAGTGGTGAAATCCAATTTTTTTTACTACCGGTTCTGTGGGCGTGGCTTGGTGGACGTGGTCTGGCTTGGTGGGCGTGGCTTGGTGGGCATGGCAGGGGAAGGATACTGCAAAATCCCCATTCCCTCCACACTCTGGGGCCAGCCAGAGGTGGTATTTGCCGGTTCTCTGAACTACTCAATATTTCCGCTACCGGTTCTCCAGAACCTTTCAGAAGCTGCTGGATTTCACCCCTGTTCTGTAACTCTGGGAAGGATCCAGGAAGGCCTCCTTGAAGCCCTGAATGAAAGAGAGGATAACAGTGTAACAAATAATTGAATCAAATACATTATAGGCTTAGCCCAAAGGGGCCATCCTGAAACCCAGGATGGTCTCTGAGTGCAAATGTCTGGGTATAACCGTAAGACCTATAGTTGCATAGTTTTTTTATGCACACTGATAACTTGAAATGCTCCTCAAATAAGTCCCCCCCCCTTTTTTTTCTTCAAACATTCCTGCCCTTAATTTAATATATTGGCCATCATTTCAACCAGGAAGGCCATCACCATGCTCACTTTCTTTAACCGCTGAAACAGGCCCAACCCATTTCTGACAACAAAGCTCGATTCTTATGGTGTGAGCTGCTAATTGCCAGCTGGATTCCATCCTCCCTGTTCAGACCTGCTCAGGCAAAACTCCCTCGCCCCACCCCATGGCTCAGATGCCTGGAAGCAAACCGAAAATGCTGAATTAGGCTGGGAAGGCAGCGTGTTTTTCGAAAGCTCAGCAAGAAATCTCTGACTCCAGAGGCTGTCCCTGCACCAACTGGGTGGGAGACTCCAAAGTCCTCCCTTTCTTTAGCTTTCCTGTTCAGATCTTGAATCTCGGGAAAGTTTCAAACTTCCCAGTTCTCTGATTCCATCCCCTGCTTGTATTGATCTACTTCTCCCCAGAAATCGGCTTCAGTTTCCAGGACCTTGAGGTTCTCCAGCTAAATCAAATTGCAATGGCTAATGGGTCTGTTGCTGTGGCCCAACTTCCAGCCTGTTACTCCCCTTCCCAATATTCACCAAACCACAGATCCCAGAGCCACATAAAGGCAACGGCTGAAAGGACAAGAGGCCTAGCTTCATCCAACAGCTCAACAATTGCAAGTGCTGCATTCATAATTCAGTTCAAGGGCTAAAAGTCCCACAGCCGCAGACAGCAGGCTTAGCAGAAAAAATGCTTATGGTGTTATTGAGGTTTTTCTTATTATTGTAATAAAATAGTTATTACAATAATCATCCTTCTGGTAGTAACTATCCTTCTCCACATGGAATCCTGGGCAAATGGCGTTTGCAGATACTCCATTTGTACTACCAATGCGAACAGAAAAATTAATTGACTCTCCCACTCAACAAATGAAACAACAGGTGAGCATGTGGACACAGTAGCACCAATGTTGTGTCAGAGAGGCTATGTGGTATGGCTGGTGTGTATCAACTCATTGGCCTTAGTTGTGCGATTCCCCCAAATGTTTGGCAAGACCCCCTGTGGCCCCCAGCCTAAAACGTTGCTTTGCTGGAAGCAGTGACGGTCAAAGCACTCTAAAACCGATACACGTTTGAATGAGATGGGTCCACCCGTTGTTTGGAAGACATCGTCTTCGTGCTCATTCTCTTCCAATTGTTATCAAACCAAAAGGCAATCTACAATCTTGGGATTATTTATTTGCTAACATTTCCTCAAAAAGTTCATTATCTGGTTTTGAAAGATGCAAGATAAGTTTAAGGTATCACCAGGTGTGCTTCCAAATCTGTGTGAGAGATTATTTGGGGCCGTCCTCAACACCCATCAGTTCAAGGTATCACTAGGCCTGTCTATCTTACACCTGGGCAAATGGAGAAGTGCCTGCTTACCACACTTCCAGCAGCACCTGTTTCAAATCAGGACACCAAATAGCCAATATTGCTCAATCTATTTTAAATGCAGGTACTGTAAATTAAAGCTAACCGTTTTTCCCCTCTGTTTTAATCTATGTACAAAGCTAAACTTCGGGTGCAGGACAAAGTTTTGCAATGAATATACATAGAGCCAATTCAAAGTCATTTCTTTAATGAAGCAAATTAGAGTAGTACAATTTACGACATCTTTCTTTTTTTAATCTGTTCAATAACAAGCCATTTCTGGGTGCATACAAAAAAAGCAACATTATGTTGAATTTAATAGACTGGCATTCCCCAGAAAGGTTTTCTCGTTCTCTTTGATGGTTGGAATGATTTATAGGATACATTGGTTAAATTGAGGAGAAAAATAATGTGTGTAGATTGTCTAAAAAACAACATAGTTGTAGGCAGCAGACTTTTTAATAGTCTTACAGAGGAAAGGGCAGGTGTTCTAAGTATATGAAACAGACTGGCCATTCTAAAGGCTCATCTACATGTTCACTTGCTGTGCTTAAAAAGGCCCCATTAATCATTTCTGAAGGCATGTCCCTGGGATGTTGCCTTCAGCTCATTGATGCCTGCTACTAAAGCAGCTCAAAGTTGGAAGTTAATGTGTGGAAACAGAGCTTTCCCTCTTCCATTGGCACAAGACTTCCTATGTGGATAACCCAAGGCCCTAGGACAGTGTTGGCGAACCTTTTCAGCACCGAGTGCCAAAACGGGAGCTGCAAAGACCAGCTGGTCTTCAAAGACATGCGCGCCGGAACCCGGAAGAGCAATGGGCGATGGCTGATGTGCCTGGAGAGATGGCTCTGTGTGCCACTTCCGGCACGCGTGCCATACGGGAGTGCGCGCACACATGCAGGGGAGCACCAGAAACTGGAAGAGCAGCTCCCCGGCGCACATGCGCGCGCCGGGAAGCTGAGCTTCCGGTTTCCGGCATGCACATGTGTGCCGGTCACCTGGTCTTCCGGTTTCTGGCGTGCATGTGTGTGCAAAGCAGGGGCGAAATGCTCCCGGTTCGCTCATGCCTGTCGGTCGCCGTAGAGCCGGTCGCCAAGGTAGCACGAGGCTCCGCCCACCCACCCGGACGCCGCCATTTGGGTTCTTTTACCCTCTGTGCATGTGCAAAGCGTTCTGTGCATGCGCAGAGGGTAAAAGAACCCAAACGCCGGCGTCCGGGCGGGTGGGCGGAGCCTCGCACTACCTTGGCGACCGGCTCTATGGCGACCGACAGGCACGAGTGAACCGGGAGCATTTCACCTCTGGTTTGAGGGCAGGGGAT
>QLTV01003097.1:2665351-2687682 GCA_003457575.1 Thermophis baileyi
AGCATTTCACCCCTGGTGCAAAGACCAGCTGGTCTTCAAAGACATGCGCGCCGGAACCCGGAAGAGCAATGGGCGATGGCTGATGTGCCTGGAGAGATGGCTCTGTGTGCCACTTCCGGCACGCGTGCCATAGGTTCGCCATCATGGCCCTAGGAGGAAGGTCCTTGGGATGAAGCAATTGGCAATCCACTGTGTTACAATTGATTTGGCTGGTCTGTTTTGGAACCACCTTCTCCCATTTAGTCACTGGGCTCTTTATTTTCTGCCTTTTATAGGCAATATTGAGCTCATCCTACAGAATGGTTGCTATTTCAGAACAAGAGTTCCTTTCACACAAATGAAATCTGGTTACTTGAACTCTGCCTTTTCAACAATTATCTCCTGACTATACAGTAACTAGATTGCACAAATCTAGTCAGCCATTTATAGGTTCCCAAGAGAGACAGAAAATTGTCTTTGCTGCCATCTTGTGGGCAACAGGTTGATAATCCTCAAGCAAAAAAAGGGGGGGGGAGTATAATTGGTTGGATGGAGTACCCAGTAAGTACAAGCACCATCCCAATATATGTTCAGTATAGCAATGGATAGCAACTTTTCCCACAGTGACATTGGGCAGGCTTGGACTTTCCACCAGGGAAACCACCCATCAGTGCCCTTACAGTGCCTCATGACAGAACGGTACTGACAGAGCCCAGCCCAGTCCTGATCTGGATGTGTTTTAAAATAATGGTGTAGAATCAACACTATTTTGCTGACACAACTTCCTCCTGGCTCAGGAACAGGTGAAAAGGGGCTGTGGGAATGAGCCCTAAGATTAGGCAATTGAAATAGCTGCATGCATCGAACCCATTTCTTCAGAATTGTTCTTTATTTGGTTAATTCAGATGGAAATGGGGGCAGGTTCACTTGTCTAATCCATTCACTCAGGGAAGCTCTGCCATTAATTGGCTTGAATTTATTTGAGTAAATGACTGTCCCACATTTGCACTCAATCGATGAAAGCATTTCTCAGGAGATCTGCAAAGGACAGTGGTGGGTACCCAATGGCCTGGCATTTCTCCCCTCTATCACTCTGAGACTGGCACCTACACTGCATAAATGTCTCTCTTGTGCCCAGGGTGTGTCACCTATGATGCCAGGTTGAAAATTCAGGCAGGGCACACTTAGGAAAATGGCAGCCTGATCCCAGAGACAAAGCCATATGCACAAGCACATGCATACTTCATGTCATGTCTCCGCCCTGCCATGCCAATACCTTTAATTGAAGACTGCCAGAATACTTGATCACTCCTTTAATTAAACGAGATTACAAGCTTTGGCAGAGCCTTGTGTCTTTCGGATCCTAGGGGCAGGTACGGAACATTCTGCTGTTCTCCTTGTGCTTGTGCTAACAGGAAAAGTCCTCTCTGCTTTCCTGGTAAAGGACACACTCATGGAAGAACCCCAATAGTCCCTCTGGTCCTTTGGAGAATCTGGCCAATGTCATAATTTCTCTTTACCTGAAGATAGAGAGGTGACAGAAGGACTCCATGGCATTCCAAGATCGGGGAGGGAAATGTGGAACATCCCGAGAGGCTTAGGTAATGCCAGAAATCAGCAAAGCTTCCCTTTATATATACTCAGTAATATTTCCAATAGCCCTCTAGGACAGGCAGACATTGTTCGCTTCCTCCCGCCACTTCAAACACAAGAATGGCAGCTTGCCTCCAAGCCTGGTTGTGCATTTCTGAGGACCGCAGTGACATCCGGATTGTTGGCCTCTTGGCTTATTTTTGTGCTTTCCATACTACGCACCTGATGGGCCCCTAATCAGTAGTGGGTTCTAAAACCCGTTGCTACCGGTTTGCGCACATGCGCGCACGCGCAAAGCTTCTGCGCATGTGCAGAAGCCTCCCGGGTGGGTGGGCAGAGCCTCCCACCGCCGCTGCCGCTACCGGTTCACAGAACCAGGCCGAACCGGGAGCAACCCACCACTGCCCCTAATGCAAAAATGTACTAGAAGGAAAGTGCCTGTCCTCTCTTTTATGCACAAGCGGCAGTCAGCCAGTCCAAATCTGCTAATCTGCCAAACAAAATTGTTGTTACTGCTGAGTGAGTTTTGTGGATACAGCAGGGACTGGGCCGTTCTGCTCCAGAGGTGATGGTGGAAGCTTCAAGAAGATACATGCAGGGAGGAACTCCAGCATGAGCTGGAGATGACAATCCCCTTTTAGGAGGCTGCTCTTTGTATTCCCAGTCCTTCTCTGAAATGTAAGAATGGTTTCAAAGAATATAGCCCTTCTTCCTAATAAGCTGCTTTTCTTCTTGCATAGATTTAAAAATATATATATTAAAAATGAAAGAGTATACCTAACAGGCATTTTCATGGGCTGCATCCTCCAATTCCGTTTTATTACAATTGCAGAAAGAAACGATCTATTCCCAAAGTGGCAGGAAACCTGATGGTTACTGAGATCGTTCCTCCTCGCTGCACCCCAGGTTTCCTCCGTGTTTGTCAATCAAGGTTTATATTGCTCATGAGTGCCTAGAGTAGATCCAATCGTGTGTTCTGTCCATATTCTGCAGATATACAGGCAACGTTATCCAATTTGCCTCTCCTGACAACTGAATATCCTCCATTAGAACATGGAAGGATGTGATTCCCCTTTTCTCCGCATTGGCTATGGCTGTAGTGCAAAGAAGAGAAAGGGGTGAGGGGAATGTTGTTGCCTAAGTCTGCTCAAGTGATATAGGAGTTCATCCTGGGCTTTGCTATTTGTGATTCAGTTTTGCTGCAATTCTCCAACAGGTATAGAATAGAATAGAATAGAATAGAATAGAATAGAATAGAATAGAATAGAATAGAATTCTTTATTGGCCAAGTGTGATTGGACACCCAAGGAATTTGTCTTTGGTGCATATGCTCTCAGTGTACATAAAAGAAAGGATACAAGGTTGCTCACGAGCATCAACCCACCTAACAAAACCTCCTTCAGGTAGGTATCCTGCCTCACAGTTTTTTAAAAAATATGCCAAATCTTTTATTCGTTTATTTTAAAGGAAGGTGGCTACAGCTATAGCAAAACACTGCCTCAAAAGGAAGGAAATAGAGTGGTGGGTAGCTGCAACCCAATGCTTGGTTTACAAGGGAACTTAGAAAAAAAAAAGTCAAAAGTAAACCAAGGTGGTTGACTGTATTCAAGAGGGGAAGAGGAACAATGGGGAAGAACCTCATGAGGTTCCTTTCTTGTTCATGGAAGCTTTCTGATTGGCTCCTCCCATCATGGCAGCCCTGGAGTTGGAGGAGAATGTCCATGATATGCTCTCAAAATTCCAAATGTGCCCATTGGCCGCGAAGGTTTGGCACTCCTGAGTATGTGTGATGAAAGCAGGCGCATCTGTCTATGCTTGTTTGTTTTGCGTAATTCCTTCCACTGGTACAAGCCAAAAATGAGAATGAGAGAGAGAGAGAGAGATGCTGAGAGCTAATTACACAGTTCTTGAAATCTCTCTCATTTCTGAGATGGTGCCAGGCCTTTCATCTTTCCATTCGTAGTTGTAAGAGCTATCTATCATGTAAGTCATAGGGACATACAATTCTATGCTGACTACAAAGATAAACATTCATCCTTCCTCAGTTAACCCTACATAGAAGCCACTATTGAGAAGGTGAAACAGCACCCACAAAAATGGCTGCCCTCCCTGTGAACCATGTTTGAGATTTACTACATTAACTCCTTTATAGAGCTTGTGCCCCCCCCCCCGCGCGCCTTTATGTGCAGTCTAGGGGTCTGGCTGGAGTGTTTTCTCTGCCCTATTGATGACTGAAATGTTTCAATCTTGCTTACACCTCCTAAGTCAGACCTGCAAGAGCTGGTGTGTCAGTTCCATGGAAGCACTGGCAAGCTTGCCTGCCAAAAAGGAAGACTCAGAACATTCTTAGGACTGGAGAAAATGTTCTACTTCTGGTTCTGGTGAGGATCCCAGAACGGACACAGGGGCAGTGAAGAGGTAGCCAATAAGTCCCTTGGGAAAAGAGGAGGCCTTGTGACAGCCATGGAAGCACCTTTGGGGAGCACCTAAAACAGTTTTTCCCAATATCATAACCTTCAGATGTTTGGGCAAAGAATTCCCAGGGTAGGGTTACTGCTAGTCCTGATATCAGACTGTTGTATTTCACAGGCATAAAGCCCCTTTTTTCCCCAAAAAACAATTGATTTGGGAGTTTATCCCTGTCCCATCCCATCCCATCTCAGAATGTCATACCACCTAACTGCAAAGAGCCAAACTACACACAACATATTTGCAACTGCATGTGAGAACAAGCACTTTCATTTGGGGGGGGGGGTGATGTCCCAGTGAAAAATCCTACTCCTCAACTGAATGGACCAGAACTCTCAAAGATAGATTTGCCCTAGAAATGTATAACTTACGACTCATAGAGCCTGTACAAGTGGTGACCATCCATTGTACAGTCACTCTTTGATAGTAAAAAGAAAATTAAATGCCAAGTTGATTTTAAAAAAAATTGAGACTATGTCAAACTTTGAATCCTTAATGGCTTGGAGCATGATGGAACCTGCAATTCAGTGGTGTAATTCAAAAATTTTCCCTACCGGTTCTGTGGGCGTGGCTTGGTGGGCCTGGCTTGGTGGGGGTCATGTGACTGGGTGGGCGTGGCCAACATTTTATTTTATTTTGCATTTTTTAAACTACCGGTTCCGGTAGTTAAAAAATGCTTTTAAAAAGTTTTTTAAAGTTCCGACGATCAGCTGTGACAATCAGCTGTGCCCACGATCGTCAGAACCTTTTTTTAAAAAACTTTTTAAAGCATTTTTACTACCTATTCGCTGGAACCGGTAGTTAAAAAATGCTTTAAAAAGTTTTTTAAAAAGGTTCCGACGATCGCGCGGCACAGCTGATTGTCACAGCTGATCATTGGAACCTTTTTTTTTTACTTTTTTAAAGCATTTTTTTACTACCGGTTCGGGCAAACCGGTAGCATTTCACCCCTGCTGCAATTCCCAGCTAATCACGAGCAATTGCAAAAACCTCAGCTTCTTCACAGTAGAAGAGCTGTTTAGAATCCATGTGTGTGATCCCAAGATCTCTCTTTCCTCCAGAGAGAAATATCTCCAGTCTGGATCTCACATCCAGCTGCCTTTTGGCCACAATGTCCTCTGAAAAACGCAAAGCATTCTTTCGTCCACCTTATCTGGAAGATCTCTGCACAAAGTCAGTCTTTGGGACTTGAAAGCCATTTTCTAGTCATCAGTCATTCCATTACATCAGCCTGGCTCTAGGTGGCAGCAGTAGACTATTTGGGGTTAGCCAGGAATCTCTAAAACCAGGTAAAGCTCCCTAACGCACTGCGGGATGTTTTGGACTGCAACCTCAACAAATCCTCAGATGGCAACGTTGGGATGCTTCCATCTGCTTTTAGAAGATGCACTTCTAAGATTTCCATGTAGGCAAAGAAGTTTGCAGAGGTGGTGTCAACCTTAGCCTTTTAGGTTCATGCATCTGCTCATGGTGTGTAACTTAAGTAAACCCTGGTGGGCATGGGCACCATTCCTTTGTGGACAAATGGGAATATTCTCAGCAACTTCTCCAACGAGCCTTCCACCTTCATCCTTTGTATCCACTGAGGTGAACTCTAGTCCATGAAAGTTTCTGCCATAATAGTTTAAGTCACTGAGCTGTTGCTTCTACTGGGACTAATGCCTCCAAAATCATGGGATGGGAGGGTGGCTATGCTTTTCTTTTCCTCTTCTGCCCTCTAGTGTTTCATGTGATCTTTGCATTCCTTGGCCTGGCGTTCCTTTTTCACTTTGAAAAACAACAACACTACTCCACCCTTCTGCCAGAGAGGACTTTCAACCAGCAGTCAAAAGAACCCAGCTTCCTGCCTCATGCTTAAAATCTAAAGAGATAGCACCAAAGGAAAAAGGGGTGGGGAAAAGGGATAAATAAAGTGCCTTCATTCTTATAGGGGTTGAACAGTGACCTCCCTTAGAATCACAGAATCACAAGCTAAAAGAGGCTTTTTAAAGTTTGCCTGTCTCCCTTTCTCCCTCCCTGGTGTAAGAATCCACAAACAAACATCTCAGATAGATGGTCTACTAGAATTGCAAACTCAATTACGTCATGTGACATATCTAGGGGTGGGCTTCAAAAATTTTAGCAAGGGGTTCTCTGCCCAGTTGCTTGGTGGGCATGGCCATGATGGGTGTGGCCTAGTCGGCCTCCTGCACCATGGGGGGGGGGCGGTTTTGCCCTCCCCGTGCTCCGGAGGCTGTCCTTGAGCCTCCCATTTTTTGCCCTCTCTTCTTCTTCGTTTGTTTCCTCGAGCCTCCGAGAGGGCGAAAACGACCTCCCCCGGGCTCCAGACGCCCTCTGGAGGCCAGAAACGACTGAACCTCCGGTAGGCCCCTTTTTCGCCCTCCCCGAGCCTCCGCACCTCCATGCGACTTACCTGCATCCAAAACGGGTCGCATGGGGACTCCTGGGAGGGGCGGGGTGGGCGGGGCCAGCCAGGAGTGGGATTTGGGGGTTCTCCGAACTGCACAGAATCTTAGCTAGAGGTTCTCCCGAACCCCTACAAACCCCCAGCAGCCCACCCCTGGACATATCGTGAAGTTTTTTGCCTTTGCGGAGCTGGGGTGGGCGTGGCCTGCATGTGACGCATCCGGCCCACGGGCCGCCAGTTTGACACCCCTCTAGAAGACTCTAGCTTCTGCTTGAACTTATCCATCTGGGAATAGGGCTCCACACATGAAATTCAGAAGATTTTTCTAGCACTTAAGCAGAATCTGCCATCCTGCAACTTAAATTAGCAATAGCAATAGCAGACTTATATACCGCTTCATAGTGCTTTACAGCCCTCTCTAAGCGGTTCACAGAGTCAGCATATTGCCCCCAACAATCTGCGTCCTCATTTTACCCACCTCGGAAGGATGGAAGGCTGAGTCAACCTTGAGCCGGTGAGATTTGAACTGCCGAACTGCAGCTAGCAATCAGCTGAAGTAGCCTGCAGTGCTGCACTCTAACCACTGCGCCACCTCGGCTCTTAAATTCTGTGCTCTGCAGCTGGAACAATAGAAAATAGATGGCCAGGCCAAATGGTTTTCTTGGACAGCAAGCTGGGATGGAAACCATTCAAGGCAAGAAGGAAATTGCTGGTCCCTCAACTCAACCGGTCGAGGAGCTCAGCTTTCAGTTTAAGCTCTCCATCAATTTCATGAATTGGCTTCAGAAATCCTTTCAAAGGAGAAAACAGTTCAAAAATAGCCAAAGGATCCCACTTGTCAAAATGAGGAAGGCAATGCCTCACCATCAATTTCCACCCCTTTCATACCTGTATGTGAGATCTTATGACACATGCACAAAAGGGTTGAAACTTGCATTGTGTCACTGCAACACTCCTGTCAAACCTTTGCTCCCTCTTCCCACTTCTGATAGACCTTGCTGTTAAAAGAACCCTGAAATGTCCTATGATTCAGATGTGCATGAAGTGATGGTAAATGACTAGGATGAAATACATTTTTTCCAAATTATATGCCACTTGCAATTATCTCAGGAAATGCTGGGAAAATGGATTGCCCCTCTAAAGAAGTCTGAGTAATGATCTAAATCAGGGGTGTCAAACCCAAGGCCCAGGGGCCGGATCCGGCCCACGGGATGCTTAGATCTGGCCCGCGGGGGCGCCCTGGAAACAATGAAGGACTGGCCTGTGGTGCCTCTGCCAGCAGCTGGCAGAGAGTTGCAGGAGGCTGTCACAGCCGAAAACGGAGCTCGGGAGCCCGTTTTCTCTGGCAGAGCGCTCGGGCCACCACAGGTGCCCCCGACACAAGTGACGTCGAGCTGGCCACGCCCACCCCAGCCCCCCAAGGTCAGACACAACCCTGATGTGGCCCTCAATGAAATCGAGTTTGACACCCCTGATCTAAATGTATAAAGTTTCTTGTTTTCATTAATTATTTATTTTGATTATTTATTTGGTTGATTTATTGATTGATTGATTGATTGATTATAATCAAGTCATTTCAATAAAATAAAATATCTCTAACTCATAGTTGAACTGTTGAGTGCCTGGTGCTCTCTGAGCTTGGCTGTTTTCTTGCAGATGTTTCATTACCCAACTAAGTAACGTCATCAGTGCTTCAACCAAGTCATTGTCGATGCTTACTAATCACATAGATAGATTTTCTCTGTAACAATCTGTCTCTGCTGAAGGCAAACAAATCTTGTCCTCTGTTTAAACCTTGAATCCAGGAGGAGCCCCAAGTCCAATGCCAATTCCTTTTGGGGCAGTGAAGTCACATCTGAAGTAACTACTAGGACCTATGTTTCTGTTATAGCAACTTGGTCTGGGAGGGATTTAATCTTTTCTTAAGCAAGCATCTTGCTGTTATTAGACAATGTATTCCGCTCAATAAATGAACAATTAAAGGAGATTTATAACATCAAAGAAAGAAAACTAAAATAAGAATGACGGCACGCCTTCCACCAAATCCCACGGATATTAGAAGACTGGAAATTGAAGTGAGCTTTGAGTTGAGCTGTCTAACTAAAGAGGCATTGTAGATAACAAACTGGATTTGCCATCATTGTTTTAACCTTATCCCAAAGTCTAGCTCCAGTCTAAGCTTACTCCTTACATTTTATCTACTGGATTGAAACCTAGACCAAGCGTGTTTAATAAAGTTGGTCTTTGAATCAAAGTATCCAATAATACAATCCTATACCGTACGTGACTACTCACTAGTCAGACACACTGAAGTCAGGGAGGCTCCTGTACAGAAAAATGGGAATCAGATTGCAGCTAAGAAATTTTAAAATACAGGTATAATTATAACTTTCAACTTTGAAATCTTAAAGCCAGATACCCTTTGTAACAGGGGTCCCCAAACTTGGCAACTTTAAGACTTGTGGACTTCAACTCCCAGAATTCTCCAGCCAGCTATGCTATGCTATGCTATGCTATGCTATGCTATGCTATGCTATGCTATGCTATGCTATGCTATGCTATGCTATGCTATGCTATGCTATGCTATGCTATGCTATGCTATGCTATCTGAAGAATTCTGGGAGTTGAAGTCCACAAGTCTTAAAGTTGCCAAGTTTGAAGACCTCTGCTTTATAATTTCCTTGATAGGAATACAGGTAGCCCTCAGTTTAGCATCATTCTTTTAACAGTAGTTCAAAGTTACAATGGCAGGGGGGGAAAGCGACTTGCAACTGATCCTTGCACAACCATCGCTGTGTCCCTGCAGTATTATGATCAAAAGTCAGGCACTTGACAACCAGCATGTATTCCTGACAGTTAAAAGCATCCCATGGTCACATAATTGCTTCTTTGTGACCTTCGAGCTGGCTTCTGATATGCAGAGTCAATTGAGGAAGCTGGATTTGCTTAATGACCAAGTGATTCACTTAGTCGCGTAACTGGGATTGTGAATTTAACAGTAAAGCCAAGACATCCTATTTTTCAAGACAAAAAAAGCTTATTCCTCAAATAAACTTTGGTGATACACGAGCACCACCTTCTGGATAGGAGACACAGCAGCCAGCAATATAAGTAGCAAAACAGCCATCATACCAGTACTGAATCCAGTATCCAATAATCAATATGCTTTTAAACAGGCTTATATTGTAAGAACTCTATGTTAACAGAGTTAATGACTTATAAGAATCTAACATCAGAGATAGCACTATCATATGGGGAACATTCAAAACCAGAGGACTCTGGGTCTCTAATTTTAAACTGATCACTGGAGAAAAGGGATTTCAGAAACATATATTGTTGATTCAACAATATGAATATGGATTCAACAATAAGTCTAAGTGCGATTGCGATTGTGATTTTACAAGAATGCATTATACTGGAACATGGAATATGAGAGGCATGACAAAAGGAAAAGTTGTAATCATTAAGAAGAAATAAAGCACGCTAGGTTAAATATTTTAGGACTGTATGGTCTTACATGGAGCAGAAAGTGCCCCTTTAAATAAGATGAGCATATGTTATGCTAAATATTCAAGGCAATTATACCAAAAGTTGGAATAACCATGACACTCAAGGAGGTCATTGATATGAGGCTTTCCTCACCACTATGTAGAATTGGCTTCCAGCCTTTTTTGCATCAGAAGAAAAATATACCAGCATGACATGTATTGTCCCCATTGTAAATTCCTAGCTTGGCTCTGTTGCCTCTGTTTCAAGTCACTGCACTTGTTATCCCTCTAAAGTAATGAGTAAAATATCCTAATTGATTTTACATACTTTGTGCCTCTTGAATGCTTAAGGGGAAACTATACCAATGGTATGACTTAAGAATTACTTAAGCCTATTTCACTCATGAGCTACAAACTGGATGAAAAGTACATGGAAATGGTGGTGGTGGTGGTGGTGGTGGTGGTGGTGGTGGTGGAGGAGGAGGAGCAGGAGGAGGAGGAGGAGGAGGAGGAGGAGGAGGAGGAGGAGGAGGAGGAGGAGGAGAAGGNGGAGGAGGAGGAGAAGAAGAAGAAGAAGAAGAAGAAGAAGAAGAAGAAGAAGAAGAAGAAGAAGAAGAAGAAGAAGAAGAAGAAGAAGAAGAAGAAGAAGAAGAAGAAGAAGAAGAAGAAGAAGAAGAAGAAGATAGATGAGAGAGAGAGAGAAATGACCCTTCCCCTCCCCAAGGGTAAGTTTGTGCTATGATGGTCTGGTGCACACCTAGGGAAAGGTATGAGAGAAACAAGATAAATACAGCTGAATTATGGATTTGGAAATAGTCTCTAAAAATATCATAGAGAAGAACCAATCAGCCAGTGCCAAAGGAAGGCACTGAGATCAGTAAGTGATGCAAGCAGAGGTTGGACTAGAAAAAACAGTTGTTTGTCAAAGTTTAGGGAAGTAGAAGAAAGTAAAGACAGAGCATTAAGTGGACAGAAGATATCAATGAGTGTCCTTGAAGGGCTACATATTTAAAGAGTAATATTTAATAACTCTGATGCAATACTAGCCCTAACTCATTTCAGATATTCAAAATATGGATATATAAAATAAGATACTGGGAGGCTTCTTAGCAAGAATCCATTTGATAAGAGATCATTCTCATTTTGTATGCACAGCCCCTCTGTTGATGGGACAATTAAAGTGCATGAATCAAACTAGAACCTGCTGGATCCTATCTCCATTACCATACATGAATTGTAGTGGACATGAATGAGCAACCCTTCTAGTCATATGATCAGAAACTTGTCATATCACTAGAATTTGATTTGGGGGGAGGAGGAAATTTGGACAAGTTTGTGCTTTGCAGAAATCTAGGGCATGTCTGTTGTCCTTTCAATGTCTCTCCCATTGGGAATAATACCTTGGGAGAATATCCAGGATTTATAATGGATGTAATAGGGATGTAATTTGTGGGCTAATGAATTGATTTTATGCCTTGGAATTCTTCACAGATCCAATGGGCCTGAAAACTCAGCCTCATGCACTCAGGGGCCACACATGGAATTCTAGGATGGACTTGTGGCCCTCATATTATATAAGGCATTACTACCAGATTCCTAATGGTATGTAACAGAAAGTATTTGACATGCCCTACTTTATTCCAAACTCCACCATAGTTTATTGCTATATAGGTATTTCCTATTTATTTTATGCCATACATTCCTATGTATCTTGCACCAACTTACGGTCACTGTTTTTGGCAAGAGTTTTACTTTTCAGAGTTCTGCCTTTGCTTATCACAACAATGCAGGAGCTAGACCAGCCCGTTTTACATATCTGGAGGGAGGCACAGGAAATATTAAAACCAATACTGGTTTTAAAATATGATGCTCCACTGCGCACTCCATCCTCTGAGACCCACAGGGCAGTAAATGACATCGTTACAACAGCAGCAGCATCACCCTGGTTCTTAGGAAGTTGATCCATCTGGATTTTTGCCAAGAATCCTGCTGAAAGCCAGGAATCTTGGCTTGCTATAAAACAATGGGAGGAAGACCCTAGGGGGCCTGTGAGCAGGAGCAGAACTAGCTGGCAGAAGGCACAAGAAACTGGAACAGCACAGAGGAAAATCAGCCACCCAAAACAAACGCAAACATCTAGGGACTTCTGGGAAGAGTCCTGAAATATAAAAGGAGTGAGGGGGGGACACTTTCCTTCCCCCCCCCCCGCAGTCTGCCTAGAAGAAACTAAACAGGCAGTCTGAACAGCATCCTTGCTTCCATAAGCGTGAAGAGTTTCATTAGAAGTTTGTTCTTTAATGTTCTAAGACTTTCAGGGAAACCACAATTTAGCTTATGTATATAAATTATTATAAATTCTCCGTCTGTTGGGGCTCTTCCTTGTCATATAAATTATTGTCCTTCTCCTCCTCACTGATCATCATCGCTATCATATTTCACTGCAGTGATGAAGGGGAGGAATCAAGGAAGACGAAGTCCATCAGTTCGTTTCTTCAAAATGGAGAAGCAGTGCTTCTGGAGAATTGCCATGTTTCAGCCTTACATTTTTAGTGGGACATCTCCACAGTGTTCTTAATAATAATAACTTATATCTTCTCCTTCGAGGATTCTTGATTCTAGTAGAAATGGGAATAAATTCCACATGCAAAGGAAACTCCATCTAATGTACAGTTCAGTATTTAAAATGAATAGGTGGATTTAATTTTCATTCAAAGCGGAGGAGGAGGACAGAAGGTTACCTTCCAACAGTGGGAGTATAGTATGCTATGGTGATGCTGAAGGTTAGGGGTGGGTTCTAACTTACCTCGCTGCCGGTTCGCTCCCTTCCACGCTGTGTGGGTGCGCCTCATGGGTGCGCGCATACTTCGCGCATGCGCGCATGCACAGTGCCAAAAAATCCAAAAAAATCCAAAAAAAGCCAAAAACAAGATGGCGATGCATGCGCAGTGCCAGAAACTCGGTTTCTGTGCATGCACAGAAGAAAAAAAAAATAAAAACAAATTCCAAAACAAATTTTTTTTTCAAAAAAAAAATTCCAAAAAAAAGATGGCGGCGCCCACGGACCGGCACCGACCGAACCGGCTCCGTGACGTCACCGTGATGTCACCAGCGGGTCGCTACCTGTTCGGGTGAACCGGTCCGAACCAGGAGGAACCCACTTCTGCTGAAGGTATTCTGACAGTAGCAAGACAGCTTCTTGCTACAAGAAGCTTCAAGTAACAGCCTTACAAGGTACACCAAATCAGGAAACCAACTCTATGAGGATTAGAAATGAACTTTATTGAGATTCTGTTTGTGTTTCACCTTCTCTCCCTCTTATATCCCGTTGAGTCAGGGAGGAACCATCCCGAGCCTTTTCTGTCTCCTTCCCTAGGGCCACACAATGCTTCTGCCCAGAGGTGGGTTTCAGCAGGTTCTGACCAATTCTGGAGAACCGGTAGCTGAAATTTTGAATAGTTCGGAGAACCGGTAAATACCACCTCTGACTGGCCCCGCCCCCATCTATGAGTCCCAGCTGATAGGGAGGGAATGGAGATTTTGCAGTATCCTTCCTCTGCCACGCCCACCAAGCCACGCCCACCAAGCCACGCCCACAGAACTGGTAGTAAAAAAAATTGAAACCCACCACTGCTTCTGCCCTTGTTTGTGTAAAGGCTTCTGAATATTCCTTTCAAGGCCATTTCCATAGCTCTCTAAATTAAGCAAGTCAGGCAGTCCTCAGCTAAAAAGCTAGATTAGGTACCTCCAAAATCCATTAGCAATTGGGAAAACAAACAAAAATTGATCCAATGGCTGATTGGTTGTCATCTGGATCAACAAGAACTGCCTTGGATACTCTAACTTTGGAAATCCAATATTGCGGACTACAGAACCAATCCCCTCTGCTGGGCTTCTGCAAACAAGAATGAAGAATGGATGACAATGGGAAGAAACTTTTTAATACAAAACAAAAAACAAAAAAAACACCAGCCCTAATGACAGCAGATCTATTGTAGGTAGTCCTCGATTTATGACCACAGTTGAGCCCAAGATTTCTGTTGTTAAGCGAGACAATTCAGTTTTGTTCCATTTTATAACCTTTCTTGCCACAGTTGTTAAGTGAATCATTGCAGCTGTCAAGTTAGTAACACAGTTGTGAAGTGAATCTGGCTTCCCCACTCATTTGCTTGTCAGAAAGTCGCAAAAGGTGATCACATGATCCTGGGACATTGCAAATGTCATAAATATGAACCAGTTGCCAAGCATCTGAATTTTGATCACGTAACCATGAGGATGCTGCAGCGGTCGTAAGTGTGAAAAAACGGTCATAAGTCACTTTTATCAGTGCCATTGTAACTTCGAACAGTCATTAAATGAATGGTTTTAAATCGAGGAATATAAGTTATTTACAGGAATCACAGCAAACCTAATATAAGTATATGTAAAAAATTACATATACGTAAAAAAAATTACACTTTTACCTATTGAGGAAAAAGTCACAGGGCAGAAAAGACCGTAATTGAAAATTTGGTCCTTAAACACTCGGAAAAAAAGCAAACCTTTTTAATAGCTTGATAAAAAGGCACTGGATTCCCACATAGTTAGATCAGGGAAAATGCCTAGAAATGTTGGTGATTAGAAAACCTGACAGCAAAGAAAACAAATCTCACGGCCTACTGTAAAAAAAAAAATATGGGTGAAGTCAAAATTAGAAGAGGATTATTCCAAGGTAACTCATTGCCACCTTTCTTATTAATTTTAGCAGTAATAACACTTCGGATAATTTGAACAAAACCAGATATAGCTTTCAACCCTAAAGGGCAAAGTCCTAAAGAAATCCATTTTGCTATACATAGGTCTGCTAAAAAGGTTTTCAAAATCAAAAGCAGAACTTGGATCCGATCACTACATTATTCAGTGAGAATATGGGAATGCAATTAAGTTCACGCCAATGTGCAACTTTGATGATTAAAGGAGACAAAATTCTTCAAGAAGATAGATTACAGCTCATGAATAGAAATACCCTAAGACAGTTGGCCCTAGAAGAAGGATTTATGGAAGCTTCTGACTATTACGTGGTCAAGTTAAAAGGAACGGTTGCATTAATGTGATATTAAAAATTTTGAAAACAAAATTTAAATTAAATTAAATGCAGGGAACGTTATTACATCTCTAAACAAATTATTAGATATACTGCAGGCATAACTGATTGGATATGAGTTGGGAAATAAGGAAATGAATGGCCACGCATCACGCTTTTCATCGAAGAAGCATTATAGACAAACTCTATTTTGCCAGAAATAAAGGTAGTATGAGATTACTCCAAGTAAAGAAAATAATAGAAAAAGAAAGACATAGCTTCAATGATTATATCAGGCACAGTAAGAGACCTAATGGTTCCACCACTGTGGAAATTTGTAAAGAAAAGCAATTGAAGACTACAAAATTCAAAAGAAGATTACAAAAAAGAAACAATTAAAAACCACATGAATGCCTGGAAATCAGAATCTTTTCAGTGTATGAGTGTGTGTGTGTGTGTGTGTGTGTGTGTGTGTGTGTGTGTGTGGGTCGGAGGGTGGGGAGGGCCAGAGGGGAGGGCGGTGTGTAGGGTGTGTGTGTGTGAAGGGTGTGTGTGTGTGTGTGTGTGTGTGTGTGTGTGTGTGTGTCATGGAAGCTCAGAAACAGGCTATGCAAACAAACGTCATCAAAGCCAAAATTAAACATATTCCATATAATATCAAATGTCATCTACGTAGGATAAAATACAAAATTCTAATTCACCTCATCAGTTGTTATAGCAACGTTGCCCCAAGTGTTGCAAAAATTGTGCCTTGGAATTTTATGTAGAAAGGTTGGCTTTACAGGTGGTCCTTCATTTACAATCACAATTGGGACCAGAATATTGATCACTAAGGGATGTGGTCATTAAGCAAATCATCATGTGACCAGATCCAATTTTATTACCATTTTTACCACAGCTGTTCAGTGAATCATGGGATTGTTAAGTGAATCTGGCTTCCCCAATTGACGTTACTTGTTGGAAACTGGCTGGGAATGTCACAAATCATGACCATATACTTCAGGGGTGTCAAACTCGTGGCGTCATGTTGTCATCATGTGACGTATAACAACTTTTTTCCCCTTCGCTAAACCAGGGGTGGGCGTGGCCAGCACGTGACGCATCCGGCCCGCGGGCCGCGAGTTTGACACCCTTGATGTACTTGCAAGTGGCTGCAACCATCGTAAATGTGAGCTGGTTGCCAAGTGCCCAATGTGATCACGTGACCTCAGGTGTGGTGCAACAGTCATAGCTTCAAGAAGAGGTCATAAATCACTTTTTCTGAGGTCATTGTAACTTTGAACCATTGTTAAGCAAACAGTCATAAGTCAAGGATTATTTGTACTGTTAACAAAATGAGTCATAGAAAATAAGGAGGCCTTCCGGGATTTTAAATACAAACCAACAGACAGCTGAAACACAATATATCAAATATTACTACTTTAAAAAGAAAAATGTGTGGTGCTTAAATGCAGTAATACTAGGAATTGTTGACCAAAAACATTTTTTTTAAAAAAATGGGTTTGCAAATTGAAGGCTTTGGAAGAAAAAGTAAACTACAATACCAATAACTGGATTTCTTAGAATGTTACCAAAAGGATCCAGCAAATATTTGGAAGATTTCAATGCCTTGGACTTTACACCACTGGCTGCATACATTAAAACTTTAATAAAAGCAGATAAGCAAAAATAAAAAAATAAAAAATGATCATAGAATCATAGGGCTGGAAGGGACCCTGGAGGACTTCTAGTCCAACCCATATTGTGGGGAAATACATTAAAAGCCTCCTCTGCAACAAATTCCAAAATCTGCCTCTTTGTGTAAAAAGGGAAGAGAATTGCCGTCTTGGCAAAACATGCCTTTAGTGTTACCTTTCCATTCATTTTTAGGGTTAGATTTGACAGTGGGAGTGATGCATTCAGTACACATTCATTATAACATTTTTTCTGTCATTTTATGACTCTTTATGTTATTGTTATTTGAACTAATTAATTTCTATTATCCCATGAAGAGGAGGAGGAGGAGGAGGAGGAGGAGGAGGAGGAGGAGGAGGAGGAGGAGGAGGAGGAGGAGGAGGAGGAGGCTCAGAGGGAGGGGAGGTCTGGGGATGCTAGGGGGGGGGGGGGGGAGGGGGGGGAGGGGGAGGAGGAGGAGGAGGAGGAGGAGGAGGAGGAGGACTCTCAAAGTGATGGGAGTTCTAGGATCTTACCACTGACTCATCCTTCTGGTCTCTACCATGTTTAACATTGTCTCACTAAGACAATCTCATCAGTGAGATGTTATCTAAGTTCTCTGATTCAGCCATCACGCCACTTTAGCTATTATATTTGGATTAAAAACATAAAAGAGGCAGCCCTTAATATTGGGGCTGAGCCAAAATTAGACAAAGAAGGAGCTCAGAAGGTAGAAATGTTATCATCCTGAAGGACACTGATATTCCATTCATGTGTGATATTTTCAGCAGTGTTTGTTGTCGCAGAAAAATGAATACATACACTGCTATGCTCACAAAAAAACTTCCACACTAAACCACAACTGCCTGTAGGAAGTCAACATCATTTGAGCAACATCAGCAAAGTTGGGTATCTTGGAAGTCATTCAGAATATGCAAAATCCTGTAGCTGAGGACCGAATTGGACATGTGATGGCACAGGACACTAGAAGATGTCAATCCTGGCAGATTATTTTACTTCCTGGACTTTTAAAAAAAATTGAATTATTAATTGCATGAGAAAATATAGTTTCCTTGTCAGCCCAGTGAAATAATGACTAATTGACAAACACTTGGTAGGTCCCTTTGAAATGGAAATAATATTAGAAAACAGGTGACTTTTCTCATATGAAAGTCCTTTCTAAGAGAATGCCAGAGATTTTACACTTTTCCAAGAATTCAGGAGGAGTCAAAGTGCTGACAATGTTTAGTAGAGGAAAAGGAGGGAAAGAAATGAAGCCATCAGCTTGAGCCTTTCTTATCAGCCTTTCCTTTCTCTTTTCCGGAAGATAGTTTTTATAACCTCCTATCTGTCAAGGACTTTAAAAAAAAAATTCAAGTAAGTTTTCCATAATAGGGGGGGGGAAGTCTTCTCTCTACACTCCAGCTAAAAAATAAAAATGAAACCTATTCTCAGGATCCAAGAGCAACAAAGAAGGGTATGTATCGAAAAACTGAATGTAAGTAGATTCACCCAAGGAATGGTTAGATCAGTATTTTTCAACCTTGGCAACTGGGGCCAGCTGGAGAATTCTGGGAATTGAAGTCCACACATCTTAAATTTGCTAAGGTTGAGAAACACTGGGTTAGAACTTCCCTTAGTTTTAGAGAGGCAGAATTTTTCACTCACAACCACTAGAGTATTTTAGTGGAATTGCCCAGCTGCCATACAGGCTTCCTGGAAGTGATCAGAGCTCATTAGAGCTGTACATTATACAGGCATACAGAGGAGATTCTGAATTTTAAGGAGGCCAATGTTTTATTTATTTTGTACAGCATACCAGGTCTCCCTTCCTGAGCACAAAAAGTTTAAGAATTACCGCTGTAACAGATTGGGGAGTGCAGAAGAACAAGCAAGTTTAACATTTAGCCCTTGATATTAAAAATATGGTACTTGGTACATTGATCCATATTTAACATTTTGGTATGAATTCCAGTAAGCAATGTTCCCTTCACAAGCAGGAATCTGACAAAAGTGGAGTTTCTATCTTTTAGTCTGTGACATTAAGAGTCATTATAGGTACATCACTGAATACAGTATATAATTCTGAACAAAGTTTTATAACAAATGTAGCATTGGAGGTGCCTATTCCATAGTAAACTTTGAGACACATTAAATCATTCAGGCAGGTGTTCCCTACAGGTAGACATGTACCATTACATCTGGCCAAGACATGCAATACCAACTCAAATAAAAATGGATTAGGAATTATAGAAGGGCACCAAAAGCTGAGTTTTTGACCACCTCAAACTATATACTAGACACACACACCCCAATGAACTTTTTTGATAGCATGCTGGTGGGTGGGTGGGGTTTCTAACTAACCAAATGCCATAGACACAGGAAATTGTCACATATAGAGACAGTTCTTTGATGAATTATTTCTAGGAAAGGAAAAACATAAAAGTCAGTATTCCCTACAGTCATGCCTGCATTTCTAACAATAACAAAAGACTTATCGCGTATTGCAGAATTAGTAAAATGCTATACAATTACTGGTATCTCTTGAGCAACATACTTCCAGGGAATTTTAAAAGTAACGTAACAGGTGTTTGAGTATTAGGGCAGGGGTGGGTTCCACTTACCTTCCCCACTGGTTCGCATCGCGACGTTTTGCACGCGCACGCTCGCTCCGCTCGCGCGTGCGCGCATTCCCTCATGCAATTTTGCTTCCGCACATGCTCAGTAGCTGCAATCAGCCCGACACACAGCTGAGGAGCTGATCAGCTATGCTTCGGGCGAAGGAATAAAGGTCAGTATAAACCCAGGGGCAGGCGGGAGGGCCCTTTTTCAAGCAGCAGAACAGGAAAAACCTTCCAAACAGTAAAAAATTCAGAAAAAAATCCCCAAAAAAGATGGCGGTGCCCACGGACCGGCACCAAGCGAACTGGATCCGTGACATCACCAGCGGGTCACTAACGGTTCGGGCGATCCAGTCCGAACCGGGAGGAACCCACCCCTGAGTAGGAGAGAGAGAGAGAGGCTACATTATCTGAAACAAGAGAAGATGTGATGGGGAAATCCTTCCACATTCAAGCATTATCACTACATGTATATGGCAACTCTTATTTTTTATCACAAATGCCATTTATTCAAACTATCTTGTCATATCTGTTCTGTCGGTGATATGTATATGATAAATGACTAATAATGCTAACCAAGTTAATGTTGCAAGCTAATCATAAGCCAGAGAACATGTCTGCACACACACTGCTTATATTAGCCTGCAATAGCCCCATGAAGCAGATAAGGCTAAGAAAGAGGGGCTTGGGGGAATTTCACCCAGTAAGATTTATTGCTGAATGTGGGTATGAATGAAGGCTGATCCACATGTTCACATTCCCTATATGCGTATAACGTTTGATAGAAACATTTCTCCATTGCAAAAGAAGAGATTGTATACAGCAGCTCTGTGGGTGACAGGGTACATTCTAATGATTTGCTAAGACCTTAGCTTGATGGCCACTTTTATCACTTTTAAAAGCAATAGAATAAGGAGGAAAAAACCTTAGCCACTTTTAGTAACTAAACCGATGGACTTCCATTCTTCATAGGAATATTGTATGTTCTGTTGTGCTTGTAGTGACCACACATCATTTATTTACAGTGTTATAAAAATATAGTCTTTTCTTTCACAAAGCTATCCTTTAGAGTTATTTAATTTCTTTTTGTTTTGTTTTGTTTTTTTTGTTCTTCTCTTCAATTTCCCTTTGTAAAGCAAAGTTATAAATATAAGCAATGACATATCTTTATCCTTATGAAACTCCTTCAGGTTTGTCCCTTTTTCAGGTTTGTCTGTTATTATTTCCAAGAAAATATGGAAATATAGCCATTGTGTGGAATCTTTCCCAAGACCATTTTGGGTGGGAAAGATGCCATTCCTTATTAAGAGGTGGCACTGATGTATACATCAAACCTTAGGCTATACTGGCCAGCCCCAATCTGACAGTATTCAGATGTGTTCATGCTGCAGTTGAACAGAATTTCCACTAGGGGCAATAGTCACAACTTGTATGAAGGCCCCATCTTGCAGAGAGTCAAACTTGATCAATATATGCAGTTCACAGTTTGAATGCCGAGAAGCTTGATTTGTTGCATCACTTCACTTTGCAAAGGGTGGGGGTGTTCCCTTTTGGAATACTTTTGGAGTATTCTTTAACACTGCAAAAAAAAAAAATACCACCAATACTCCTTCCAAAAGGAAAAACAGAGTGACAGAGGAAAAAACAGAATCTGTACCAGATTCTGGTACAGAATCTGGAGCTAATCTTCAAATACCTTGTTGGTGTAATTTAATGCATTAAAAATGAAAATCCTCCCCACACATTTCAGATTGCAATGGTATGATCTATTTTATTCTTGGAGAGTCCTGGTCTGCACCGTTCTCCTTGGGTTCATCTGGCTTCTGGCTGGGAACAAGAAAACCATTTATTCTCTGACTTCTTAAGCTGACCATCATCACACTACCTAACATCACCGTATCATTATTCTCTGCATCCCATTATAATCTACGGTAGGAGTGAGAAAATACAAGCCATGATATAGGCCAGATGAGTTAGCAGCACATCGTGGGACAATGGTTCTGTCACAAGCCAAAGATACTTGATCTGGTTTGTTGTTGTTGAAAAAAAAAATCTGATTTATCTGAGCTACTGCACTTCCCTGTTCCAGCCAGGCCTTTCCAGCAATTGTTTTGAATGTAAAGACTTTTGGCCCCTTTGCTGGAATCAAGCCAGCTGCCCCTCCTCACTCATTTCCCTTTGGAGAGTGCTGAGCCATCATCCTTTACTGATAAGGTTTATCACAGTCCCAAAGGCTCCAAAGGCTTCGACATCTAACAACTGGGGCTTATTTACTGGCATTGCCTCTCAGTTTCATCTCTCAATTTCAATCCTGGGTTTCCAAAATCACATGATTGTGAGGGGGATTATTCAGAACACATGGAAGAGACGCCTCTAAATAACCTCCTGTGGAACAACTATGGAGGGAGAATAGAAGGACAGAAGGTGGCCATAGCTCCTAAAATTGGAAGACTTAGGGCTAGTGACTACCATTTTGCTGAGGGCATCTTATAAGACTGGGGGGGGGAGATGAAATGCAAGGAGAGAGCTTGTGGTGGCGTGGCTGGAATAAAGGCAATCATAACTACAATAAGTAAACAAGTATTCCATTTTCCTCAGAGTGTGAAACTGAGATTGCATTGTTTATGGCACTTGATTAGCTCATACTTTTTCTTCTTTTTGTAACTCCTTCTAGGTTGTTTTGCGAAGCCTAGAAATTAATACTTGCTTGCCGGTAAGCATGAAGACCTTCAGCTCCTCATCAACAGAGTCACAGAAATATCGGAAAAATACGGCTTGAAGCTTAACACCTCAAAAACCAAGATCATGGTCGTCAGCAAACAACCCATTAATTTACCACCGATAAATTCGGAAGGAATACCACTAGAAAAAGTTGAAAGGATCACGTACCTCGGTTCTAATTTACATGAAAGCTGGGACATGACCACTGAAGTAAAGACAAGGATAGAGAAAGCTCGAACAGCATTCTTCAAAATGAAAAAGGTCTTCTGCAGTCACAACATAAGCCTAAGATTGAAAATCAGGCTTGTCAGATGTTACATTTTTTCTATCCTTCTCTACGG
>QLTV01003097.1:2687823-2721141 GCA_003457575.1 Thermophis baileyi
GGAGTGGTTTGGACAAACCTCAGCCGCACTTTTTCGTGCGGCTGTTGATAAAAATAGGATCGCCAACATGATCGCCAATGTCCGATGATGGATATGGCACAAGAAGAAGAAGAAGAAATTAATTAGGCAATTTAAAAAAATTGATGTTGAATCCCGAACAAGTTATATTCTGCACAAAAATACTCAAATCAAGATTATTTATTTCCAGAAAGAAAAGGGTTCAGAAAGGGTCAAAAGATGCGGTATGTTCTTGAGGCTGCTGTGGGGCTTCCTATCAGTAATCTTCAATCAGCTGACTGCAGCAGAATGGCTTTGGGGAACCTCCAAACAGAGGTGGGCCATTTCTACGGTATGTTGGGTGAAATCTACCTGTTCTGGCCTTGGGGCCTTGGGGTTACAATCTACCTTTCACAGCAGACTGCCACTGCCTGGACCAGCAGTTCTTAAAATGTGGGTCAAAGGGTCCACAAAGTCATATAAATAAATATTTTAATATTTCTCAGGTTCCATTCCTAATGCTGTACATATCAATAAATATCACCCACATAAATCAAAGCTCAGTCATTTTTAGAATGCAAGGGGTCCTGAGCACTGTTCCCTCTAAGGTGCACGGCCGCGCGGCCCCGCACATAACGAGAGAACGCCGCGCGGTAGTTTCCAACTTCCACGTGGCGTTTTCTAATGGCAGAGGCTGCATGCCTGCGCGCCCGCGCACCTGAAAAGAGAGCGCCACGCGCCAGTTTCTAACTGCCGCGCGGCGTTTTCTACTGTTACAGGGAACATTGGTCCTGAGACCAACATGTTTGGGAACTATTTGCCTAGACAGTTCCAAAATGTCATTGCCTGCAGCTTAGAAGACAAACAAGACATTATCAAAATATAATGGTGGAAGAAATGCCGGATTGATAGAATAAAACATAAAGATTGCACCAATGTTTTGTGTACAGTAAATATGTCCAAACCTAGCATTACAGAGATGGTAGGGTGATCATGGTGAGGTCAAACTACATTCCCAGATTTTCCAGGCAACCCTTCCTCCTGAATCAGGCTCATCCTTATCCCCTAAATCAACTCTAACTAAAGCTTTGTTAAAGATGGCAGTGCAAAGTTCTGTTTTTTAATACCTATTGTTAACTAGAGACCGGGAGAAACTTAAGCCAGTAAGAACTATAAAACATAAATGCTACTAATAAATGAGATATAAAGTCTCCTATGGAGAGGTTCTCCTATAACGGCGTGTCATATTTTGTGAATCTATTTGGGAAGTGATGCCCAGAAAAGGAGACACAAAATATTGAAATCAGTCAATTGGTGTACCTGGTTTCCTGATCAAGAAACTAACCCTAACCCTAACCCTACTTTTGGTTGGCCAAAAGCTATGCTGAGAATGTTTTTGAAGGCCAAGGATTGGAAACAATATAGAATTAGTTGACTCATATCAGACAAAGGCGGAGCTAGATCTAGAGACAGAGATATAGAGGTGTAGAAATAGGCAATACTTTGATTTCCATTCCTTTCCTGGACTTTTTTCCAGGGTTGGTGGAGGGAAGTTTCCTTTCTCTTTTAAAACTATGTCAAGCTATTTATTGCATGTATGTCTGTATGTCCGTATGTCTCATGACTCAAAATGGCAAGAAACCACATTATAGAATTTCAATAATCTATTGGGACATGCTTGGAGGACATGCTAAGGAGATTCAGGGATTCATTTCTGCTGTAGAGCAGTGGCCTGGTTATACAACTGTGTCTCAACAGACACTTCCGGGAAACCCACAAAAATAGTTTCAAAGCAATATTTTTGCTCAGCAACAGGTACGGTGATACCTTGGTACTCATCATTAATTGGTTCCAGGAGGCACAATGAGTACCAAAAATGATGAGTACCAAACAAAATGTTCCCCATAAGGAATAATGTAGCGAGTCATAAGACAGCCGACACCGACAAGTTTTAGCTTGTGCATTGAGTACCAAACAAATAATGAGTACCGGGACAAAATTTCACATCAAAATGCATTGAGTACCAAATTCAATGAGTTTCAAAGCAGTTGAGTACCATGTAAAATAAAAGTAGTATGACAGTGGGGCCCAAAGACACCTTGCAAAGCAGACCCTCACCAACAGTCATTGGAACAAACCCTAGAGAAAAGAGGATGATGACCTTAACACCATGCTTCCCAATCCCTTGAATCAATACAGAAAGATGTCATGATCAATAGTCTAGAGAGCTCAGTGAGAACCAAGAGAGATGCAGTCCCCATATCCTGAACAAACTGTTGGTGATCCAAAAGAGCTGTCAACATCAATCTCAGAGTTTTACCAGACTGAAAGAGCTCCAGAAAACCGTACAGTTTTTGCAAGCATCTTTCCCTACTATAAATCCTCTCTTCATTGGCTATGTCCAAGCAAAAGCTGGACAGCTATAAATCATAAATAATTTAGATTCTTGCAGTGGTGGGATTGGCTTTCGAGGGCTCTGATTCTATAAAGCGATGTAAAAATGCACACACATATTTTTGATACCCTGTTTCCCCAAAAATAAGACCCAACTGGAAAATAAGCCCTAGCATGATTTTTCAGGATGCTTGTAATAAAAGCCCTACCCCAAAAATAAGCCCTAGTTAAGATTGTCAGCCGATGGATGCATTTAGTACCATATTTTCCCCAAAATAAGAACTAACCAAAAAATAAGCCCTAATGCATCTTTTGGAGCAAAAATTAATATAAGACCCGGTCTTATTTTTGGGGAAACATGGGTATTACTTTCATGGAGACTTTAACAGCTGCCCTAGTAGTTGAAACAAATGAAACCATAAGAGTTCATGATTTATCCCCCACTGTTCAGAGAAGGAAAGTGAAGCAAAGGGAAAACAGCAATGGCTACCAATGAAATCTCAAGGGCCCCTCTAGTGACGGTTTGAAAATGCCTCGTGCAATCCAGGCATGTCAAAACAGGTGTCTCCAGGCAAGGTTGCTTTGCTGTTTCACATGCAGAACAGAGCTGAGAGTGGGGTCTACTTTCAAGACCAGAACAGGTAAATGTTCTCTTCATGTGAGGACAACTGAGTAATTGAGGCTAATTGGTTCCTTCCTCCAAGGACTTGGTCTTCTTCTCCTCAGCACCTGCAGTTGCCTCACTCTACCTAATGGTGAAACTGGCCAGGGCAGCCTCTTTCTTTCTCTCTCTCCTGTTCTTTTGGCAGTACACTCTGTGTTATTTGAAAGCAGGGAAGCTGGTTTCAAAAATTCAGAACGGAAAAAGGAAATTTGCCTCAGGAAAGCAGACATCCTCTAGATTTCTTCAAAAGTGTGGGGCTGAGAATGATCCGTGCTGCCCATTCCTGGAACCGGAGCTGTGCTCGAGCGATCAGGCAAAATCCTCAGATGGGGCCTTGCTTTCAGAGTAACAGCCTGTGATGCTCATTTCCTGTGTGTGAGAGATAGGAGGGAGGGAAAATAGCAACAAATCTGTGAGTTGCCAACAAATTCACATTCCTGGAAAGGCTGCACCTCACATTCAAGTTGGAAGGACTGAAGAGTAGATCTCTTTATTGCAACATTACCAGAATCAATTCTGGTTTCTAAGAAGGTAAGCAATTGATTGACCTGCTCTCCAGAAATAAATTTTGTTACTAGGAGCTTAGCTTGTATTTTAGGGGGGGGAAACAGATTTAATTTGGATTAAGAAGTACTTTCTCTTCTTTCAAGTGTCCTATAGAAAATGTGTTTTTTTAACCTATCATTAATAATAATAATAATAATAATAGTTGGAAGGACTGAAGAGTAGATCTCTTTATTGCAACATTACCAGAATCAATTCTGGTTTCTAAGAAGGTAAGCAATTGATTGACCTGCTCTCCAGAAATAAATTTTGTTACTAGGAGCTTAGCTTGTATTTTAGGGGGGGGAAACAGATTTAATTTGGATTAAGAAGTACTTTCTCTTCTTTCAAGTGTCCTATAGAAAATGTGTTTTTTTAACCTATCATTAATAATAATAATAATAATAATAATAATAATAATAATAATAATAATAATAATAATAATAATAATAATAATAATATGGTTCTTCTCCATCCAGATTGCAGAGAAGCAAATATTTTGTTTATTTGTTTAAATAGAACTGAAGGCACTTTGAGAAGGAAATTGCTATATCCATCATTATACATCCATTCTGCTTTCAACTGTTAAAGTTTCATCAAGATTGTTGGTTTTTTAAAAATTGGAAAATTTCTTTAACCGATGGTTTCAAGGAGCAAAGTAATATCTGTATAACATGGAAAGAAAAAAGCTCATTTGAGACAATTGTTTCTTTTGAACATTCTTTATGGCCTAAAATTTACAATTGATAGGATATGTCAAAATTTTAGATATATCACACTGTTGTTTTTCCTTGCATTTTTCTCTTGAAGAAAGAATTCCATGGAATGCAAAAACCAGCCAGTGCTTATATCTGGTCTAATAAAAATCCATCCTAAGAATCATTTAAACATCAACTACTACTTTTAGGCCAATTTTTTGATACTTTTGTCAGTGTCTAATCTCCAGCTCTTTCAAACCCAAAGAAAATATTTAGAGAGTCATTATTATCTTCGCAAAGCACATTTGTTGGAGGTATAAGATCCTCTGTGATACCTTTAGTTAAAAGATCTGAGGAAACAGGAACAGAACAGAAGCTCAAAAGAGAACCATCTATTCTAGAATGCTAAGAATGACACTGAGCTTTGTTTAAGATAGAATGGGGAAAGCCACATGTGGCATTTTCTGTGCATTTGATTCTAGGAACAAAACCTGTTACCTCCACCTAAAGCAACTTCCCCAGTCTGGAGCACTCCAGATGTGTTGAATTACAACTCTTACCATCATGTGCCAAACTACTCATAGCTGTTGCAAATGGCAATGGCACGCAAGATAACCCCTATATATTTGGAACAGTCAGGTTGGGAAAGAGTGGCATAAAGAACCTCATGTTGCACAGCTGGAAAGCTCAAAACCTGGTAGGTAGTTTTTAGTAAAATAGGTTACTATTGTGACTTAGTCTGAAATAGAGCTATGTATCCTCTAAACCAGCGGTCCCCAACCTTTATGGCTTGGCGGCCCGGCGGGGAGGAGAGGGGAACCGGGCCGCATGAGCTGTTGGTTGGTGCGTAAGCGCGCAGCTCAAGTTGTGTAAGCAGCAGGCCAGTGTGCACGCTCGTGTGGCCTGGTTGCGAATAGGCCATGACCCGGTAGTGGGTTGTGGCCCAGGGGTTGGGGATCCCTGCTTTAAACCATTTTGAATCCATCCTATGGATTCTGGCCAATGTAGTAAGAGACTAAAACTTTGCCAATCCTGCTACTTAGAGTTCTTACATCATTCAATGGAGTGAAAAGTAAGTAAGTAAGTAAGTAAGTAAGGAAGGAAGTAAGGAAGGAAGGAAGGAAGGAAGGAAGGAAGGAAGGAAGGAAGGAAGGAAGGAAGGAAGGAAGGAAGGAAGGAAGGAAGGAAGGAAGGAAGGAAGGAGGAAATGTGGAGCACTGGAGTCTGTATCACATTTGATTCTGCAAATAGAACGAGAGATATCTCTGCAATTCTGCATCGAGATGAGAAGTTTCTCCTATTATTTCATCCACCTCCATTTTCAAGCTCTTATCTTTCCTTATCTTCCTCTTATCTTTCCCAGTTTATGTCCCTCTTGCGAATTATTTCTACTCTCAGAATCTGTCCAGGGTTTTCATGAATAAATCAGCTCACTTCTCCACTTGTCTGGGTCATATTGTATCTAATATTTGGAGGCACGAGAGACACAATTGCCATCAGATCTACCTAGAACCATCCTACCTGTCTGGATCCTATATCAGCGTGATTTCAATGTTTGCCAAGGGATATCAGTCTTATTAAGCATTCAATAAAATAATTGGGCTGGTTTATATCTCATGCCTTCAGCTCCCACACATCTCCAAAAGCAATGTCTTGATAAAAATGCAGCTTATAGCCAAAACCAGCATACAGGGTCAATTTAATCAACAACAATCCAATTCTAATTACTTTGTGAGGCACACACAGCAGTCATGAGGCACATTTTATTAACTATATTTGTTTCTTGATATGCGTTTCTCTGAATTCAAAGTGAACTGGGTGAATAAAACAGCTCTCTGTTCCCAGCTTATTCTCATATCAACTTTGGCTGACAGTTGTTCCTGATATGAGACCACCCAGTGATCTTTTAATCACTAATGGAGGATTTTAATCAAGGACTTCCCAGTCCAACACTCTTAAGAGTGTGTGCTGCTAATCACATTCTTCAGAATGCCACAATTGTTTCCCAGGACTACCCTTAGAAAATATATTCTCAGCCCCAATATACTGTATGAAGGTATCTCAAAGCTCAGCTGGTCCCTACAGATGGAAGTCATCTATACATTTATTTTGAAATAAAAACCACCTTGAATACATATAGTTTTAAAGCATATTTTTGTTTACCATTTTTAAATTACCTAATGACAGTATTTCATAACTGAGATTTTTTTTTGTATTAAATAAGATTTTAAAACATTAAAGGCATATTTACACTATAAAGACTGAAGTTGCTTTTTTGCTGGCTGAAATGTTACAGCTTCTCCCAGCACATTTGAGTAGCTTTGTGAATGTGGTGGACATTATTTGAAATAAACCTGAAGGCTTTTTACCATGCTGCATTTCATACCATTCCTTCATAGAAAAGATGGCATTTCAACAGTGTTCAGTTTTATTTTAATGTATAGTGTTTGCATAATCAAGGCTAAGTTAGCACATTTTCAGATATCCACTATTTTCACTCTCTAGTTCTTCAAAAACAGTTTGAAGAATAGAATAATAGAATAACAGAGTTGAAAGGGACCTTGGTGGTGTTCTAGCCCGACACCCTGCTCAGGCAGAAAGCCCTATACCACTTCAGACAAATGGTTGTCCAATCTCTTCTTTAAAATCTCCAGTGTTGGAGCACCCACAACTTCTGGAGGCAAGTCATTCCACTGATTAATTGTTCTCACTGTCAGGAAAGTTCTCCTTATTTCAAGGTTGGTCCTCTCTTTTATTGGTTTCCACCCATTGCTTCTTGTCCTATCTTCAGGTGCTTTGGAGAATAGGTTGACCCCATCTTCTTTGTGGCAACCCCTTAGATATTGGAACATTGCTATCATGTCACCCCAGAAAATCAATGGGCCTCAAAATAGTCAAATTTGGAATGCTAAAAGCAAGGATCAAAAAATCATGGTCTGCTCTTGCACTGCTACAGAACCTGCAATAACAAAAACCCTGCCATCTCTGCACAAAAAGGAAATAAAATAAATTGCTTGCATGTACGTATACAGAATCCTCCTTGTGACTTTACTCTGTGTTATATGTCTTTGCCTGAAATTGCCCAATTAACCTAGATCCAACCCAAATATCAAACATGTAGATTAGCCATTAGTGGCAAAAATGCACAGTGGAAATGATTTTTAATGAAGAAGTTATATTTAAGTATTCTTTTATATGGACAGTGCCATATCCTTCCTTAGGTATACAGGTATCTCCCGCAAAAGTGATCTTACTTTTGGGTTCCTTTGATGTGGTCTTTGTGTCTCTCCCTCTCCACAACCCAAAAAGAGAAAAACGGAATCTGATCATTTCTAAAGCTCCATTAGTATACTCTTTTCATATTCAATGAATACAGGCAGGGAAAACAGGAAACTCCACATTGTCACTGAAGGTGTTGAGTACAAATACAACTGCATTTTTAATGTTGTTAAAACTTGATTGGTAAAAGAACCTATGTTCCTTGAATATGTGCATTATTGCAAAAGTAAAGATACAGGGACCTAACCAGGAAAACAAAGGGGCAACCCTATCTGAGACAATGCCAGTTCTAACCATATTTTATTGCTGATAACTCTATGATTTCCAAATAAATTCATTCTCTGGAGATTCCAAGGATGGAAGTAGATACATTAAGGTACATGGAGCATAGAGAAAGCATAGAGAGCTAGTTTGGGGTAGTGGTTAAAGTGCTGGCCCAGAAACCAGGAGACCGTGAGTTCTAGTCCCACCTTAGGCATTAAAGCCAGCTGGGTGACTTTGAGCCAGTCACTCTCCCTCAGCCCAATCCACTTCACAGGGAAATTGTTGTGGGGAAAATAGGAGGAGCAACAAGTATGTTTGCCACCTTGAGTTACTTAAAAGGATTTTACAAAAGGATTTTAAAAACCGAATAAATAGGCTCTCTCACTGATCTATGATAACCCCGCAACATTCTGTAGACCACATTGATCTCATTGAGACTCCTGATAGGTCTATCAGATATTTGCCTTTTCCTGTTCTTTAAATTGTAACACAAAACTCTAGTCCACAGTCAGCATGCTTGTTTCTGTTACTCTAATTCTTTGTGTCAGATTCTCCTGTGTTGTCCTTGGGATTGAGCTGCTGATCAAGTCTGGGAGTTGAAGAAACATAAGAGAAGGGATAAGACCAGGGCAGGAGGTCTGACTAGAGGCTGATCAATGTACCAATAAAGGAGAATATTTGTAGCTCAGGGTTGAAATGAGGGGTCCTTGGTGCTCTCTGAGCTTGCTTGTTTTCTTGAAGACGTTTCATTACCCAGACTAGGTAACATCATCAGTGTCAGTAAGGAGTGCTGTTTGCTGTCAGATTATATTCTGGTGACTGATTAATGTATTTGATAAATACTATACATTATATGCAGCAGTGGCCAAATCGCAAAACAAAAAATGGGAGTCCTGTTGAGTCCTCCCAAATTTGAAGCCTGAACAGATTTAAAACCCATAGTTATTTTTTAAAAAAAATCAGATTCCTGATATAAATGTTCTTGGTTCAGGGGAAGAATACATTCTAATTTCACATTTCCTTCTCTTTTTTTGCAGTTCATCTTTTCCCCTCAAAATGGGAGAGCCAGAGACCCTCCCCCCTTTCAATGAAGCATACCACAACTTGACAGAACTCTTCCATGTGTTCAATCACACATTCAGCACTTGTGATTTGGGACTAGATGATGGCGTTAAACGGGTCTTTCTCTTTGTTCTCTATCTCATCATCTTTGTGGTGGGATTGGTGGAGAATCTCTTGGTCATATGGGTCAACTGGCAGACCCGAAACCACCGGAACTTGGTCAACCTATACATTTTCAACATGGCCCTTGCAGACCTGGGGGTGGTCCTCTCCTTACCAGTCTGGATGTTGGAAGTCGTGCTTGATTACACTTGGCTTTGGGGAGATTTCCTCTGTCGCTTCACCCACTATTTTTACTTTGCCAACATGTACAGCAGTATTTTCTTTCTCACCTGCCTCAGCATTGATCGGTATGTGTCCCTGACAACTTCCTCCCACTTCTGGCACCAACGCCAACATCTTGTGCGACGGATCACCTGCTGCTGCATATGGGCCTTTGCTGCCATCCTCCCTTTGCCAGAGGTGGTACACATGGAATTAACTGATACCATTGAGCCCGTGTGTTTCTTTATGGCCCCACTGGAGACCTTCAATGAGTGGGCCCTCGGTCTCAACCTCCTTGTTGCCATAATTGGGTTCCTTATCCCATTCTCCATCATGGCAGTCTTCAACATACTGACCGCCAGACACATCAAGCGTTGTGACAAGCCAGAGAGCAGAAAAAACTGCTACCTCATCTATGCTTATATAATTGTCTTCTTGATCAGTTGGCTGCCTTTCCACCTAATTTTGCTGATCCTCACCCTTGAGGGAACAAGTATGTTCCTCCACTGCTATGTGCTTGAGTTCCTGTACTTCTTCTACGACATCATAGACTGTTTTAGCCTTGTCCATTGTGTGGTCAATCCCATCCTGTACAACTTCCTGAGCAAGAACTTCCAAGGAAAGCTTATCTCTGCTGTGGTTCGATACATTCCCAAAAACCAGATGGAGCAGAAGGACAGAGATGGCTCTTCCTCCAACACCCAACACTCAGTAGTCATCACGCAAGACAAGACCTCGCCAATTTAAACAGCTTTTCTGATTTTTGGTTCATTGTCATAAGAATGCATTTGCATTTTTCTCTCTTATCAGCAAAGGGTAGGCTTAATTAGGATACCTTGTTGTTGTTGCCAATGTTTTTTACAATTTAAAAAGAAGGGCAATATAGGTAAAAATGAGGTAGGGAGGAGGATTATGTGCTGCTGTGTCAAACTGACAGGCCTTAATTAACCAAAATCTAACATTGCTATTAGTCCTCAGCTACTTCCTTCATCTTGAAACTTGCAGTGGAAAAAAATATATATTTTTTTTGCCGCTTTGACATTTTACTGTGGAAAAGAGATGCATTTCTCTTAACTTCTTCTAATGTGAGCAGTTTTTGTATGAAAATAGTATTCTGAAAACTTAATGCTGAGCTGCTGGTTAAACAGCAGAGCAACTTATAGCTGAAGCACCTGTAAATATAGCTCCAACCTAGAAGCTAAAGAACTAAAGTTATCTGTGAAGATAAAACAGGGTGTAGCCCTATTTTAATGTGAACATTCAATTAATTGTCTCTTGGAACTGGGAAATCAGGATACTAACAATTCGATCCTAGCAATTCCTACATAGGTCTTTTTAGTCCAAACCACTAACATTTACCTAACACAATAGAAAATTATACCCAGTGAAAATGTGAATTTAGGAAAATGTGGAAAGAATATTTCTTGACGATTACACCACATGTGATTCTAGAGTTTCTCACTCCTGAGAGAATGCACATCACCCTGAATTCTTTCATTGTGTTAAAAATCCCAAACTAAATTCTGGGGTGTCTTTTTTTTTCCCCCTTTGCCTTCGTCTACAGCTGGAACATTTGTCTATCCTTGAGTTTTCCGCCTCCTTGAGTTATATATCCTTCTAACATTTTACCTGGTATGGAAATAAATTTAAGAGAGAATTATTTCAGTGTTCAATGCTTGCAAAGTAATGGTATTACTGGCCATGGATCATGTTTGTAAAGGACTGGACAAGACATAAAGGCTCTCTGTGTTTAGAAAGTGGACATAACTGGTTTGAAGAAGCAATTCATAAATGAACCGAATGAAATGCTGGGGATAAATTCTCTCTCTGTCTCTTAAATGAAGAACAATGTAAGAAGATGTAGCTATGATTGTTGCATCCAAACATCATTCAAGGGATGCATAGAATACTTCTTTAACCTAATACAGCAATGGAATAGTGCAGTACAGTGTGGACACCTGTAAAGGTATTTGTAAACATTCTATTTTAACAGAAATATGCAAGATAATCCATAGGAATTTTCAAGCACTTTTAATCTTTTACCAACTTTACAAAAGTGATGTAAAAATGGGCAGATGAGCTGAATGAATCTTGTACTCAATAAAGTGGTATTTTGATTGACAGGTTGATTTCATTGATTGATCCACTGAAGATACTAATTTCTTCCTTTTAAATGTAATGGTTTGGGCTGCAATTAGCTATCCTATTGCACCTATCAAAGGTATGGCTGGAGAAGGAATAAGAGAGCTAGTCTAGCCTACATGTACCCCATTTTTTTTTGTTTCCCTCTCATGTTAATAGCAATAGCACTTACCAGTAGACTTATATACGGCTTCACAGTGCTTTACAGCCCTCTCTAAGCAGTTTACAGAGTCAGCATACTTCCCCCAACAATCTGGGTCCTCATTTTACCAACCTCGGAAGGATGGAAGGCTGAGTCAACCTTGAGCCAGTGAGACTCGAACTGCCGAACTGCAGGCATCTGGCAGACAGCAGAAGTAGCCTGCAGTACTGCATTCTAACTACTGCACCATCACAGCTCATATTCATATGACAATATTCACTATTTTTTAGCAAACAGGGTCATTTCAAAGTGTTCCTTGCCCAGCTGGGAGGGAAATGGCCTCTCTTGGCCCAAACTAGAAAGAAGAGTCATTTGAAAAAATCACACTAATCAGAAATATACTTGAGAAACCTTGCTCTACTCAAATGTAGATCTTTATCAGTTTAAAGAAGAGCACTTTGAATATACCAATTTGGTTGAATGTACACTTCTGCATGTGCCTGACAAAAGGAATAAAACCTGTATCAATGTATTATGCTTACTATCTTGTATATTCTGACCGCCATCCTCTCCCAGACACCACTGCTCTCTCGTTTAAGATTATCACTAGTTCATCTTTTTAAACAAGCCAGTATGTGTGTGTGTGTGTGTGTGTGTGTGTGTGTGTGTGTGTGTGTGTGTACACACACACAATTTGTATACTGCTGAATTCTCCTAACTCATGGCAATGTCCAATATGCTAAAGTAGAAACCTCTCCCCCTGCATTCCTTCTTCCCCCACCCATCTTTTAATCTCATATCACTGTATTTTCATTGTTTATCTCACTGTTTATTGTTTCATTATTTTGCTACTGTTATGTTTACACTTCTTTTCATTCCTGTTTTTACTGTTGTAGGCTACCTAGAATAGCCCCATGGCAAGATAGTCGGCAAAATAAATTTAACAAATAAACATCCAGTAAATAATAAACCTTTAAAACACACTAGATAAAAAAATAGCTATTCTAGTACCTAATAATGAAAAAGAGACATCCAAGTAGCAATAGCAGTGGTTTACAAATGTCAGCATATTGCCCCCAACAACAGGGTCCTCGTTTTGCCAACCTCAGAAGGATGGAAGGCTGAGTCAACCTTGAGCCCCTATCAGGATCGAACTCCTGCTTCTGTGGGCAAAGTTAGCCTGCAATACTGCATTCTAACCACTGCGCCACCACAGCTCATAACAACCACAGTATTTCCCTAAAGTCTTTGAAGTAGTTCAGTCTTTAGCAGCTTAGGGAAGGCCCTCAGTAGAGGGACAGCCAAATTTTAGAGGCCAGCTACTTTAGCTCTTTCACTGAACAGAAGTGGAATATTACAAGCAGCCACTTTCTGGGGGTTGTTGAATCCAGTTGAAGTAAGTGGTCCTGTAAGCATTTAAGTGCCAAGCCAGAATATGGTGACTGCCTCCATGGGAATGAATGTCCCAGCTATTCTTTTCCCCAGTCCTTGACATAAAAGTTGCTGATTTTATAGGAAACTGGTTTATATGCATTTTCTTCAATGGGAAAAGTCAGCACTGCTCAGTATAATTTAGACTATTGATTGAGTAAAATAGTTCACCACATAACAGCTTTACCCTATGTCCTTGGAAATGCAAGGGAAGGAATTAGTGATGTCTTGCAGGCAAAGAATGTCAGCCTCACACTGGGCTAAAACAAAGTACTTGGTTAGAATCTATCACCATTTACAAATAAGAAAAACAATGCAGCAGACACTTTCAGTTTTCACTTTTATTATTCTAAATAAAAAACACACTTTTGTGCCAAACAATGGAGTATAAAAGAATCCGATGTACAACCATTTTAGACATCTACTTTCTTTTCTTTAGGAAGGAGAAAAGTTTTACAAAATATACAAACTTTACAGCAAATAGATAGTAAACACTTAAATAACTGAGAGGTCAGTACCTACAATTCACTTAACCAAGAGATTTGACAGCAATCACAATGCTCGGTTTTATTCTGTTTTTGCTGTTTCATTTCAAGACATCTGGATCTTTGGAGGAAATGGAGGGGGAGGGCAGGGCAGGGCAGGGCTGGAGTTTACAGAAAATAATAATTAATAATGCATCCATTTCCAAAATATTTTTTTTCATTATTTCAAAGTGTTCTACATGAGATTGGAATACCTGTTCCATGCCTAAATCCTTCCCTGCTAGGATGATAATGGTGAGAAGGGATTCTTCACAAATGATAGCATGTCAAACAGAGTGAAGCTATTTAATTACAATACTTAGTCCTTCTACAACCCTAAGGGTTCCAAAGCACTTTACAGACATTTATTACACCTCACAACTTGTCACCTGTGAGGTAGGTATTTTTAACTATTCCTCCTCCCCACCTTCATTCATGAGTGGATAAATGTATGAGGCAGGCAGGTGATGTTATTTGGCCAAAGCTACACTCACACAGATGTTCAAAACTTGAAGCCAATCCCCAATTCTCTGGTTCCAAATGCCCTAATTATGAGGCCCAATTACTCATCAAGATTTTGCTAGAAATTTCTCAAGCTGCAATGGTAATTCCTGTGGAGCAGGAGGACAGGTTTGGCACTGAAGAATCAGAGGAAAGCAGCTGTAGAATTCTGCTTTGATTTAAAGATAAGAAATTAATTCCTACTACATACAAGCAATATATAGGAACTCCTTCTCCACTTCTCCTACTGAAGGCCACATTTTTATTCAGGAAACATGGTTCACAGCACTGGATGCATTGCCTGAAATACATAAATACAGCAGCAGCAGCAGCAGCCTTAGGTAGGGACATAGATAAGGCCCAGGCAAGAACCATCTTTCAGCATAGAAAAGGAAGAAATACCAAATTCATCAAGATTAATAGGTAGCATGAAGCTTCCTGATTAGCCAGTACTAGGAGATTAATATCTATTCAGCAAAATCCTTTGGCTTGGCATATTTTTGGTTCCATCTTCCTGGTCAGGGCCCTGCCATTAACATGTCAGTAGATCAAGATTAGTGATTCAGTCCCTGGGCAGCTTTTAGATCATTACAAATACTCTCAGCATTAATATTTCCTCGGACTATTCCCATCTGCCATATACATTGTTCAGTTCCTCAGCATATCTTGTTGGTGTCCAAGGCCACAAAGGGAAAGGAACCAAATACACTGAATATCTGCACACGCAATGTATGTATTATGGAAACATTCTTATTTTCCTAGGATGTGAAAACAAGACAGAAGTGCTTTTCTCTTGAACATGTATCAAAACATTTATCTTCACAACATCCTTTAGAGGTAGGTACTACAAGCAAAGACAAAGCAAACCTGCCCAAAGGCTGCCCTACTAGAATTAGTTTCAGAGCTGAGATTCCTGGAGCTGCGGTTTTTACATACATACACACATACACACCCACCCATAGGCCAGGGTTACATTTCTGTTCTCTTTAATAACTGTGTTTATACATAGAAGCCCAAGAGTCCATTTGTACACAACAGGAGCTGTGAAAACTCGAGTGCTTTCTCCTCATGAGGTAGTTTGCATTATACCAAGGGCCAGTTCTCAAACCAGCTGTTCCATCTCTCAATAATCCCCATTGAATGGAAATCACAGAACTATATTTGTTTCCGGGATCAAACACGGTCCACAAAACAAAGCAAACTATAATCCAAATCAAAGCCTTTGTCTTCTCCTCTCCCTCTAAATGTTAGTTACACCTCGTTCCACTTCCAATTTTCCATCCCCTCAAAAAAAGGGGGAAAAGCTCCAATTTCAACCTCTACTATGACTTTTCATTATTACAGAGCAAATATATTTGGCCTTTTCAGTTGATAAAACTAATCTGTACTTTCTGCTAGCATATTCTTCCATTAGCACAAAGACAGAACTTACAACCTGTTTCTGCACTATTTTTTTTTTAAAGGAATGATGTAAGGGAAGAACCAGACACATAATTTGCTTTTTTTAAAAAAAAGATGTATGTTGGTAGCAGAAGAAAACTGTACATGATCAGAATAACTTGAAAACTATAATGCAGATTACTGTGACAAGGTAAGAGAGACAAGATAGTTTTGCTGTTTTTCTTCTTTTCATTGACTTAATTGGTTTTCTTGGACTGATCATGAAACATATTAAACCTGACAAAACAAATGTAAAACAGGTGTAGGAAATAATGGTGCACAGTGGTTGTGATATCATAGGCACTATATGAGGGCAACAACAAGAGACATATTTATTAATAAGTAGGGGAGGGTATCTGGGCTATAAAAAAATGTAATCATAGTTTTATGTAGCTCTTTGCTACCATCTTGTGGTAATTCTGCAATGCAACTATGGCAGCCCTATAAATCAATAATTGAAAGTTCCTCTTCCCAAATCCAATTCCTGCCTCCAACACTTTGTGCATCCAACAATCATTCATCAAGATAAATGCTGTTTAGTTAGTAGCCTTGCCCGTGCTCCTATATTTTGACAGATTCATTTGAGCAGCAACACTTTCTTCTACCAATATGGTGTCCTCCATATAAGCTGAACTATAACTTTCATCACTTTCGGCTACGCAAATATTGGAAATATTTTCAAAACTGCCAATGTTCTAGGAATGAATCAGGATGCCTTTTGGTAATGCAGTCAACATTAGCCAATCAGTGCCACTGGAACCTCTAAGTTTAACAAAGTAATTGTTTGTTTTGTTGTTAATAAAATTCAATTCTGAAGAGGAAAAGTTATGCATATAACTAAATGTGATGAAAATGTATTCAAATTGGCTTTAATTCTTTAGAAAAGTTACATCTGTGATACCAGCGCAACTATATTCCTCATGTCACAATCTGACATAGTAGCAGGGGCAAGAAGGAGTGGCATTTTCAATGTAACAAATACTATCATCTGTAAAGTGTAAAAATAAGTGCCACTGTTAAGAAAACTTCTGAATCACTCTAAACAAAAAGTAAAAACAGTGTATTTAGTGTCCTGCTTGCAGGTCATACAAAAACTGTAATCCTTTCATTCCCCCTTATAGAGATGTTTTAAAGCAACAGTGTCTTTTCAAACACAACTGTGCATTCCTACCCATCTTTACTCAGAAATAAGCCCAACTGAATTTTATCAGGCAAATAAATATTGTAGGCCAAAAGGAAGTTTCCAAGCACTAGCATAATATATTGCTTTCAAATTTTTACCCTCTGAATACACCTTATTGTTCAAGACAAATATTATAAATGACAGAATTCCACATTGGCATTAAGGCAGCATTGCAAAAGAAAGAAAGCAACCTTATCTCTTGCAATTTTTCCATGCCCTAAGAATTTTTGAAAAAGGCACTTCAGATCAAATCTTATTGTTTGAACAACTACAATAAGTGTGCCTTGCCAAAACTAAGAATTGTTTCTCATAATCTTCTCCTTTCCACTCCATTGAAAATTAATCCAAAATTGGCAAACTCCACTTCCTCTGGTCTCCTAAAATCTATGTATTCCCTTTTTACCTTGATCTCTCTGTTATAAACTAGATTTTTTTTAATTTTAAAAAATGATCCTTTGGAAAAGGGCAAATGCAAATTAAGGCTAGATGCAAGGTAGATTTGGCGACTGATTAAACCTCCAAACGTATCAGAGGTGGGTTTCAGCAGGTTCTGATCAGTTCTGGAGAACCGGTAGTGGAAATTTTGAGTAGTTCGGAGAACCGGTAAATACCACCTCTGACTGGCCCCGCCCCCATCTATTCTCTGCCTCCTGAGTCCCAGCTGATCGGGAGGAAATGGGGATTTTGCAGTAACCTTCCCCTGGAGTGGGGAGGGAATGGGGATTTTGCAGTAACCTTCCCCTGGAGTGGGGAGGGAATGGGGATGTTGCAGTATCCTTCCCCTGCCACGCCCACCAAGCCACACCACGCCCACCAAGCCACGCCCACAGAACCTGTACTAAAAAAATTTGAAACCTACCACTGCCTTGGCTTGTACCTTTAATATCAGCTTCATTCAAAGAAATCAGCTTTTCACTGTATGGAGATCAGCTTTCTTTCAATTAAAGTGTGTAGACTGGCATGGCAGTTACATTTACTATATAAGGAAAGGCAATCCTTTTGAAAGGAAGAATACACAGATGTGTCTACAATACATGTACCAATAGGAAATAACTCCCTCAAAACAAAGACAGCCTTATTTCTGAGTAAGTATGCTTAGGATTGCATTTTTAATTTTTGGAAATTAAACCTTGTCATCAATAAACCAGAAGCATTTTCCCCCATACTTTCCACTTTTCCCCCTGCTAGCCCTACTGGTATGGAGCATTGATACATCTTAGCAGCATCAATCTTCTAATGATGTCAGATAAAGCCTGTGAGAGGAGGGGAGAAGTCATGAGATGGGAAATATATTAGATGAAGAACAAAAGATCTTATTTCTTACATTTGAAATAACTCAGCAGGAGGTAAACACAATGGTTTTTTGAGAACAGTAACACATCTAATGTGATGTTGTTTCACAGGACAGTGATTTAAGGAAAAGTCTACAAGAAACATAAGAAAATAAAAGTATACAGACCATTAAAAGTAATTTTAAAAAAAAATCTGAAACAAGTTTCACTGCTATCTCAAGTAGTGTTTACTTCCCCAGTATAGCTGCATCAACTCTCTGTGTTTTTTTCTGCATCTTTGGAATGGATGATGTACATGAAAGTTTGCTCAATGGTGAAGTCTGGTGGGAGACTCCCTTTGTGCACACCTATATGCTTGCTCATAAGGTTAAGGGTGGAACTGTAGTGGCCACAAACGGTGCACCGGTACATGAGGGCCCCAGAATGTGTCTTCAGATGACACTTTATGGTAGAACGTCCACGGAAGAACTTGTGACACACTTTGCACTGATAGGGCTTCTCCCCTGTGTGGATCCGCCGATGGTAGTTGAATTCACTGGTATGAGCAAATCTTTTCCCACAAACCTTACAGCTATATTTACTGTTCCCAGGTTGGTTCTGGAGAGCCACGTCCTCATTTAGGAATTTCTCTGTCAGCTTCCGCTTTTGCAATGCTTGCTGATGAAGACGGTCACCAAAGTTCGGCCGGACGAGGTCCAAGGTAGAGTTACACTTGTGCTGACTAACATGGTAGCGATACGCAGCTTCAAGTTTGAAAGCCTGACCGCAGTAATGACACCGGAAGAGAGCTTCTTCCATACTTTGGTGGACAGCCACATGTTTCTCCAAAAGATGTCTATCCAAAAAACTACTGGCACAGATAGAGCAAGAAAAGACAGAAATTCCCAAGTGGGAAAGTGTGTGCCACATCAAGCTGCAGAGATTGAGATGTTGCTGGTCACATATACCACATATTTGGCCTTTCGCGTTCACATGGTCCAAGATGTGGCCACGAACCACATGAAAATCTTTGGCCAGTGGTTTCCTACAGGCAGCACATGCCAAATCCCCATTGAACAAATTGACCTTCCCTATCAGAGGGTCACTGGGATGGACAATAATATTGTTGTCAAACACCCCTTCTCGGCGATGAAGGTTCAGCTGCCACTGGGTGAAAAACTTAGTCTCACACATATCACAGGAAAAAAGGAATATCCCAATGTGTGACAGGACATGAGTGACTCTAGAGTTCCTGTCTTGGAAATGGGTCTCACAAACCTTGCAATTGCCAGTCAGGAGGTCTACATGATCCCTGGCATGCTGACGGATTAACTGAATGTTGGGCTCCAAAACCTTTTTGCACACTTGACAAGGCATGGCCTTGTTTTCCCGGCTGTCGTTCTCAAAGGATAGCTCCTCCTCGCTATCATCACTCAGCTCTATCACTTCCTCTGCAGCACCCAGCTCTTCACTGGGATCTTCAAAGTGCAGATCTTCTTCCCCCAAGTCTTCCAGCTGCAATTCATCCATTGGCCCAAAAACATGATCTTTGGAATGGTCACTATTGCTGGGGCAGGAATTGCTACTTGTTGATATATCTAAGGAGACATCGGAGGCAAAAAGATTACTTTTGTTATAATCCCCATTGCTCTGGACCTTATACTGCTGACAAGAGTTCACAGTGGTTTGAACAGCCATGCTAATATTACCGAGGCCAGCCTGGGTCATTATACTCATAGCACCAGTAAATGGTCCTGTTGCTTCTTGCTCTTCAGCTTTGGGAGTCTGTGGATGTATTAAATTGTGACTAGCTTCATTGGTAGGATCTTCTTTGTAGCCAGTGGCTGCTTCACCATGCATATTGCAATTTCGCTCTGATCCCAGTTGTTCCCCGCTATTTCGACTTTCACCTAGAGAATGGTTTGGTTCAGCTAAAGCACCACTAGGCCGGTTTTCATTTGAGGCAGAAGGCTGTTTAGTGACAGCTGAGTTTTCCAAGTCTGGGAAGGTAGAATGGCAAGCCTTCAGCAAATCATCCATGCCCAATTTTTCAGCAACCTCATAAATGACACCCACATTTATAAGGTCTGTGAAGAGCTCCGATGTATAAACAAAATTCAGAATCTTTTCAAAGTTGGCTGGAGTAATGAAATCCACTACATAAGTGCGGGCAGCATCCAATCCTGTATTCAGGAAAAGATTCTGGAAATAGCCTGCTGCGCATGCCAGCACTGCTTTGTGTGCAGGGAAGGAACGGCTACCCACAACAATGGTGACGTCACACATAGACTCTGTCAATCGAGATTTGTTAAGTTCCTTCAACAAGTTATTCGGATGGTCAGTGCTATTCAGTTTGATCCTCATGCCCATCTTGACTGTTCCTTAAAGTCTCCTTCTCCTGTTCACTTTTGGCTTCTACTGCCACATTTTTCAGATGCACCGAAGGGGGAGCGATTGGGCGAGAAGCTCTAGAGAGAGAAAAAATGAAGTTCACAGTTTTGATTCTTACTGATTTGGAGCGAAATCTAAGACATAATTTTTATTACATTATAATCCACATTGGAAACACTGTAAAATGAAAAAGCAAGGATAACAATGATTGCAGGATATAAGCAAATGTATTGTTCACAGAACAAAAGAACATAGCTGCTTTGGTCTAAAAGTTACAATAGGAAGGAAAAAGTGAATGTGTGCATGTGAGAAGCAGAAATTAGAAATCACAGAGCCACAAGAAGCATCCTTTTATGTTTTAAAGCAATATTATTAAAGTTATAAAGTTATCATCTACTTCCATTTTCATCTCTTCTTATTCCCAGTTCTGCAACTAGTTGATCAGATATCTGTACTCTAGAGACATGCAGTTTCATAAATAAGAAAACTGGTTTGCCAATCCAATGTCTTGCAGGGTTTTTTATAACTATAGTATCCAAAATGCTTGGTTTTTTTCCTCTGAAAACCTCTTACTTAAGATTCATGTTCTACTGACTCTTTTTAACAGATGAGCAAACAGAAAACGTGAAAATGAAATTAATCACAAGTTAAGTCCTAAACACCTTAAGTTCTCCCTTCATACTTTCTTCAAACCCAATCTGTTGCATCTTTGTTTATGAGCCTCAATTGGCTAATAATAAAATAAAATATGCACAGCAGAGTGCTCAAATTTGTGTTTTCTTATAAACTTTAGCAACAGTCAAAGATACCACCTTAACCCACATATCCCACTCTAACCTTCATCAGGGACCATGCCTGCTATCAAAGTAGATCGGAAAGACCCATATTAATAAAGGATGCTCTCTCTATGCAAAAACCCTTCAATCAAGAACATAAAAGTCATAATTTCTCATACCTTAAGAAAAACGATTTCCCCCCTTTTTTTCCAAAACAAATGCATTACTTTAGAAACTGGATGGCAGGATAGGTTAAAAAAAAACAAGTTATTTATCAATGGCTTTTTTATTGCTTGAAGAAAACGGAAGTGGAGGCAGTATTAAAACTGAGTGCCAATAAGTCGGGGTGGGGTGGAGTGGAGGGAAGGAATGGTGACCCTTAAAAGTTGTTCTTTATCTGGAATATGAGGTGAGATGGGACACCCACATTGAATCCTAGGATAACGGGGAAGAAGAGCAAAAGAAAAGAGGCAGAGGGGCAGTTTTGATTTGTAGTACCGGTAGATGGAGAGGAGTCTACAAACGCACGCATTTGTGGGGTAGAGGGGATGTCAGGCGAGGGTGTGTGGGATAGGAAGAGAAAAGAGGGTCGTCGGAATGGGGCTTCTCTGGGTGGACCCGTGAATGGGTACAAAAGGCCGGGAAATCTTTCGGGGCGCCCTGGAGAAAGGAAGAAGGGCTTCCCGAGGCAAGAAGGGTAGAGGGCGGCGATGAGGACGCAGGGAGCGGGGTGAAGGCAAGGGGGCTGCAAGGCACGGAGGAAAGGCGGCCCCGACCGGGAATCCCTGATGCTGAATGAGTCTCACACCTTTGTAGGCGGCAGAAAGGAGCTCTTTCCCCCGAAGGGAAGGGAAGGGAAGGTGGCCCCTTACCCGGGAGGCGGTGGGCAGCATCCCCGCTTTCGCATACACAAAGGGCTCCGGCCTCCCCTACCCTCCAGCCCGGCCTCGCCGAGGAGGTGCTGCTCCGGCCCCGGCCAAGAGGCTCCATCCGGCCCCGAGACGGCCGGGCCCAGCGCCGCCCCCAGCCCCGGAGGGGGCACTGCAGCAGCCCCGGCTTCAGGGGATACGCGCGGGAAGCCAACAGCCGCCGGTGCCGGGCTGGGAGAAGGGAGCCCTGCTAAGGCTGAGGAGGATGGAGCCTCCGCCGCCGCCGCCGCCGCCGCAGGGGAGGCGGGAGGCTTGGGGAGGCAGAAAAAAGGAGCCCTGCCTGCCGGGTATGGCAGCCGCAGGGAGGCACGGAAAACGCCCGCCGGGCACCGAGAACCCACGGAAGGAGGCGCACGAGAGGCGGCGCTGAGCCGGCGGGAAGGAAAAGGGCTGTGGCGCAAAGCTTTAGGAACCTGGCCCTCCAAGCCCAGGAGCTCTGCCTCCCTCTGCATCTTCTGCTCTATTAATCAGAAGCATTTAAGGTTTTTTAGGGTCTCCGCTTCGGTAGTGGAGCGCACCCCCCCCCACCCCCATCCACCACAATGGAGCCCCGACAGGGCGCAGAGAATAATGCTAATACGAGAATAAGGGTATATGTATGAAATTGCCTTCGGGAAGCAAGGATGCTGCTCACAAGTCAATTAAGTAGCAATTGGGGGGGAGAGGGGCGAGCCGCTTCTGTCCGTGGATGGACGGAAAGCCAGTCCAGCGTATCTGGATGGATTAGTTTGAAATGGCCACCTTCCCCGAAAGAAATGCAGGGTTCCCACCAGTCAGACCTTTATCTTTCCTCCACCTCAGTTTGTGTGTGTGCTTTCCAGTCAGTTTATAATTCCTGGGGACTGCCTGGATTAGTCCCCGCAATTCTCTTGGCAAAGGTTTTTGGGAAAAGATTTGCCCTTTGTATTTTCCTAGGGCTGAGAGAGAGGAACTGGCACAAGGTCACCCAACCTAAGGAGAGACTAGAACTCACGATCACCTGGTTTCTACTCTAGTACTTTAACCACGACATCAAATTAGCTCTCCTGTCTCAATCTACAAGAATATTATTTTCGCATTTTGTAAGTGTACATGCTTTGGATGCCTAATTCATGATCCAAACACTAAAACCTGCAACTGCATCAGTTGTTGAGGTGTAGGTCACTGAAACATTTTATGGGAATACCTTTTCGTTGTACACCATCCAGAGTCACTCTGAGAATGAGATGGGCAATATCTAAATATGATAAATAAAATAAAATAAATAAATATCACATGGATCTGACAAATCAGTAGGAGTCAAGAAAAGCTGGGTAATGCCTTCCAAAATATATGCATTCTGTAGTCTAATAATTAAATCTCTGGTCTAAATCACATTTATTGCCCATGAATTTCACCTGAAGGCATCTGATCCAAGCTAGTCCTATCTAAGGCCTCTGCTTGGAACTCTCCAGTGAGAAACAAGATACAAATAAATGAATAGTGGATGTGTCTGTGTCTGTGTCTGTGTCTGTGATAAATACAGACATAGGAAAAGTATAGAAATAGTAGCTTACTATAAATTGAAGCAATAAAGAGATGCTTCAATAAGATTAATACTCAGGAACAGCATATGTAAAGCACACTTGACTACTATAATATAAATGTTAAAATGTTAAAATGTTCAAAAATTTTATTGTCTGAAGCAAAAACAGCAAATTTTCTTCATACTCTAGCAAACTGCACAGTCAGTATATAAAAACTCCCCACTACATGGCAGTAAAAATGTGACGATAATAATTAATGATATAACCATTTGCTATCATTTTTTTAAAAAAATTGGTACATTAAAATAATCTGCCTGAGATGCCCACTTATTTCTTTCTCATGATAGTAGCTAGTGTGGTCTGATTTGCCACTGTGCAAGTTGGCTGTAACTTCTCCCATGCCTAGACACATGCTGAGACTGTGTTTTTCTTTGTGCATAAAGTGACAAGTCAGTGTAAGTAGCACACAAACTAGTGAACAATATTTTTAGGTAAAGTTAGCCAGGTTATGTATTAGCGTGGATAAGCATTTGTCTTAGCAATTGAGTTTCTCACATACCGTAGAAGAGAATCACTACAATTTTCAACTATGTGTTTGTTTGTGTGTATGTGTGTGTGTGTGGTTCCCTCCCTCCCTCCCTCTAACACTAATTCAGATGCAAAATGCTGTTTTGAATGCATTTATTATTGTTTTTGTTTCTGATTTCTAAAGCCTACCAGGCACTATAGAAAGATAATTACCTTAATATAACATCTGTTTGAAATGTTATGTTAGCTCTACAGTTTCTAGATCAATGGGAAACTGTAAGTTCTAGTCCCACCTTAGGCACAAAACCAGATGGGTGACTATGGGCCAGTCACTTTCTCTCAGCCCCAGAAAGCAGGCAAGGACAAACCAAAATCTTGCCAAGGAAACTGCAGGGTCTTAACCAGCCAAGACTCATCACAGACTTGAAGACATCAGAAAACAAACAATAGCTTTGCCTTCATACTTTACCTTTGGATGGCCACTCCAGGTAACAAGATGCTTGATTAGAACAGTGTAAACTTGCTTTAGATAACACTAAGTTTTATTGTGCTTCTGGCATGGGTTTAAATGAGCCACCCTTGACTGATACCTAGCTGACTGGAAAAAAACAGCACTAAGCCCAATTAATATATTTTAGGGTCCAAATATATTTGGATGGGAGACAATTAGGAAATCCTAGAATTATAAGCTATATTGGGTAGTTGAAACAAGCTGAAGAAGGCAATAGTCCCCATTGTACCACTCTATGGTTGTATCCATGTGGTCACTACGAGATGATCTCAAGCTCATGTTTACAAAATTTGGAGACACACCTTGACAATAGACAGAGTATCTGTATATGAGAGATGCAAAAAGGTGAAGAGATAAGAAATAGGCTCCAACATTTCAGACTGAGCTTATAGAAAATTCTTGGTTTTGTTGAAATAGTAAGGTACTGCTTTTATCTTCTCTTTGCACATATGCAAGACATGTCCATTCTGGCATCTCATTAAGTTTAGTGAAATTAGTCTCTGTTAAGTGGGCATAAGTTTGCAGTAATAGATTTATAATCAGATTCAGAAGCAAGACACTTTATGTTTCTAATGATGTAGAAGACGAAATAATTTCTTTCCACAATTAACAAACTAGAGAAGTGTGATCTAGATAGTTGGGCCGAAAATCATGCCAAGTGTGCTAATCAATCATCTCTTATCAAAATGGGGAATAGCATCAAGTAATATACCGTAGGATTCAATTTTGTGGCCTCTTCTCTTCAATATTTTTATTAAAGACCTAGTTGAAGAGTGGAGAGAATGCTTAACAAATATGCAAATGACATAAAACTGAGTGGGATAGCTAATATTGGGTAAAAGAAAAATTTCAATCTGAACTTGATGGATTAATAAAATGAGCTAAAAGTAATAAAATGAAATTTAATAAAAACAAACACTAAGTTCTTCACTTAGGAAACAAAATCAGTGTACAGGTGTAGGTTGTGAGATAGCTGGCTTGGAATAATTGGATATTCAATAGTAAACCAGTTGGATAATAATTGGATATTCAATAGTAGACCAGCTGGATGACTTTGGGCAAGTCAGTCTCTCACAGCCCATCCAACTTCACAGGGTTTTTGTTGTGAGGAAAAGAGGAGGAAGAAGGTGTGTTGGACATGTTTGCTGCCTTGAATAAAATAATAAAGATGGAAATAAAAGTAAATAAAAATAATAAAATAAATTAAAAATGAATATATTCAAACTAGGAATCAGCAGTGGGTTATGGTTGCAAAATTGGTGCCCAGGGGGCAGAATACGTTCTACATCACAGGAAGTTAATAGCTATAATTTATTCAGTGTTGATCAGACACAACTTCCAGTACTGTGCCCATTTTTTGGCATTATACTTTAATAGTTTAGACAGACTGGAAGAAGTCCAGAGTAAGGTGTGAAGGATGATTGGGGACTACAAATTAAGACTAAAGAAGGGAGGTGGAGTCAAGTATGGTTATTCATATAAAAAGAAAAAATGTGTGTGGGGGAGGAGGCGTTTTCTTAGCAATATTCAAACACCAGAAAAGATGTCACACAAAACTCTTTTCCATTTCAGAGTGAAAGACACAGAAGGCAGATTCCTCTTGATGGTTTAAAAAAAAAAATCCTAAATGGATGAGTAGCTGTGAAACAGTTGCTTGGAGAGCACGAGAATTCCCTTTCACTTAGTATCTTTAAGCAGAAGCTAGATAACCATCTGTTAGGGATGCTTTGATTTGGATTCCTGCACTGAGTAGGGACTTAAACTTGATGGCTTTAATAAGTCCTTCCAGTTTTAGGAAAATCTGAACTTAGGAAAAGATTGAGCTCCTAGACTGAATTTCCAAAAACATGGCCACAGTGCAATACGGATAGACCTCGACTGACGACCACAATTGAGCCCAAAATTTCTGTTGCTAAGGGAGACAATTGTTAAGTGAATTTTGCCCCATTTTACGCTCTTTCTTGCCATCGTTGTTAAGTGAATCGCTGCACTTGTTAAATTAGTAACATGGTTGTTAAGTGAATCTGGATTCCTCATTGACTTTGCTTGTCAGAAGGTTGAAAAAGGTGATTATATGACCTCAGGACACTGCAACCGTCATAAATATGAATCAGTTGCCAAACATCTGAATTTTGATCACATGACCATGGGGATGCCGTAATGCAGGGGTGTCAAACTCAAGGCCTGTGGGCTGGATCCGGCCCATGGGGTACTTAGGTCTGGCTCACGGGGCCGCCCTGGAAACAGCAAAGGACTAGCCCGCGGTGCTTCTGCCAGCGAAAACGGGCTCCCAAGCTCCGTTTTCAGCTGCCATGGCCTCCTGCAACCCTCTGCCAGTGAAAACGGAGCTCGGGAGCCCGTTTTCACTCGGGCCACCATGGGCGCCGACAGGAGTGACATCGAGCTGGCCACATCCACCCTGGCCCCCTGAGGTCAAACACAACCCTGATGCAGCCCTCAATGAAATCAAGTTTGACACCCCTGCCGTAATGGTTGTAAGGGTGAAAAACGATCATGTCACTTTTTTCAGTGATGTTGTAACTTCAAGTGGCCACTAAATGAACTGTTATAAGTCAAGCACTACCTGTACAGTCATTCCCACCTGCTCACTTTCCATACCCCAGAAAGATAAAACATTTAGATTCTCACTTGGGATTGCATAAATAATCAGGTTCCTTCAGCCTAGTGTTCTGAGCTATGATGGACTATGAGAGACTTTGAAAACATCATGGTTGCCAAGCAAAATGCTTTTTTATCATTTAAGCAATAGTTTCCAGTTTAGATAACAGGAGAAGCCCTAACTGTTCAAAAATATTTTAATGATTATAAATCCGGGCTGACAATCTGACTAGAGTCCTGCTTCATACCAGATACCACCTACTCTAGTTCTTAATTTTGTTCCTATTATCACTCTGTTGCAGTGTAAGACACAATTCACAAGATGGCGGTCTTTATCTAGCCACTACATGGCAGCAGAGCAGGAACTAAAAAGAAAAATGGGTTTCCTACAAAGTTTATTGTAAATACTGTAGAAAGCCTTTGGTCTCCCTAGGAGGTCACTTGGATTTTAAAAAGTAATGTACTGTTCAGATAGCTGAGGCCTCAAACAGTCAGAGCCTAAGGGTGTTTGTCTTATTCAATTACTCTTGCTGCTTATCCAAACTGGGTTTATTTATTCTTCATGAAGATGGCTTTTATATTGCAGCAGGATACCAATAAATAAATGCAGAAATTCCCGTGGGGCCCACTGCTTTTGATGCCCAAAGGACAGAAAATTTTCCTCCAATTAATGTCTCACTGATTCTCTTCTGTGAAACTCCTGGTTATTTATCGTTTGAACTGAATTCACTCTCTCAAAGGCCCCCTGCTAACTCCTTTGGCAGTGCTATTTCAGAACTATTACAAATACTGATATGAAGAGCTGCACAGAGAATGGGAAATTCCCAGTCGTTCTTACTCCAAAATTGATTTTTTTTTTAAAGGATGGAAAGGGACTTGGAGAACCGGATTTGAGATAACATTGCTTCATGACAGTAGTCTTCTGTAGCATCTCTACCGAAAAATGCTAACTAAAACGAATCGGAATCAGAAGTTATTTTCCAGAGTGTAGTAGCATTAGTGCTCATTTGTTCTTTCTGACTATATAATTATTTACTTATTATTTCTATCAAATTTATATGGCCACCCATCTCGCAAAAAGTGGCTCTGGGTGACATAAAGTAAGGATATAAAACAATAAACATGTCAAAAACAATCATTATTAAAATATTTTAAAATCATAAGCCATACAGGAGATTAGACGTTAACAGGAGTTATATGGAGCCACCTCAAGATCTCACAGGTCCTTTGTGACTCTTAAGACTTTGTAATAATTGCTCTATACCAAGTATTTTTATTTTTTTAAAAACAGTGAATTTCCCTTGGATTCCCTTTTTGTATTTCTTTAATAAATACCTTCTGATTTAAACTTTTGGATTGAAAAGTTATTATGTGTAATGCTAAGGAAAATTTCCCTTCCACCACCTAGCTGCTCAGGTTTACCAGTGAATCATGTTGTGAGAGATCAAGAGATCTCAGTCAATTGCTACTACAGATAGTCCTTGACTTACAACCACAATTGAGACTAAAATTTATGTTGCTAAGTGAAACATTTGTTAAGTGAGTTTTGCCCCATTTTATGTCTTTTCTTGCCACAGTTGTTAAGTGAATCATTCCAATTTTTAAGTTAATAACATGGTCGTTAAGTGAATCTGGCTTCCCCATTGACTGTTTGTCAGAACGTCACAAAAGGGGATCACATGACCCCGGGACGCTGCAATGGTCATAAATATGAGTCAGTTGCCAAACAGTCTGAATTTTGATCACATGACCATAGGGATGCTGCAAAGATCATAAGTGTGAAAAACGGTCATGTCACTTTTTTCAGTGACGTCGTAACTTTGAACAGTCACTAAATGAACTGTTGAGGACTTCCTGTAGTCAATTCTAGTCAGAATTTTTCTTAGACAAACTACTTTTCCTCCTCCACCTCCTCTGAAAAATTGACACCCTTAACTACCCGTTTTCTCAAAGGACGATACAGGTAGTCCTTAACATATAACCACAACTGAGGCGGGAATTTCCATAGCTAAGCAACGTGGTGCTTAAGTGAGTTGCACCTGATTTTATTATCTTTTTGCCAAGTGAATCACAGCAGTTGTTAAGTGAATCGTGCAGTCATTAAGCGAATCTGCCTCCCCCCATTGACTTTGCTTATCTGAAGCCAGCTGGGAAGGCTGAAAATGGAAATCACATGACACCAGGACATTACAACCATCATAAATACATGCTGGTTGCTAAATGTCTAAATTTCATGTCAAACATGCAGCCCGCAGGCTGGATCCGGCCCGCAATAGGCCCAGAGTTGTCCCGCGGGGCCGTCCCGGAGGCAGCAAAGGACTGGCCCATGCCACCCCAGCCATGCCCACCTAGTCGGCTGCGATGACCAGACCACGCCCACCCCGGCCCCCCAAGGGCAAACAAAATCCTGATATGGCCTACAATGGGATCGAGTTTGACACCCTTGCTCTGATTCGAAGTAGAGAATCTATCTGAATTTTTCAAATAGTCAAGCCCGGGATATCATTGTTCGGAGAACAATGGTAGCAGAAACCCAGAGAGAGTGGCAGAAATACTGTTAAGAGCTTGTGTTCAAGTCTATATACTGTTCATAAAAGTGGGAAAGTGCCAGTTCTTCACCAAGCAATTGCTTTCTTATAAGTCACTGGCAAATGATGATGGGCTTCACCCAGAGCTTTCAAGTATGGCTCTGCAGGAGCCCTCTTGAAATCAATAAAGTGTCTGTGTCTTTTTGCTAGTTTGCAGGACTGGTTCAGAAGGTGCTCTCGGCTGCCTTTGCGTACCCAGCCACTTCATTGCACATAGCTGTAAAAACAACCAGGAACAGTTTTTGTTCAGCCTCCAAAAAGATACCTATTGCTTTAAAGGGAAAAACCACAGCTCTTTTGAAGAGTTCATATGGGCTTACTGTATATGCACATCTCTAAGCAAAGAAGATATTTTGTGGGAAAATGATCTTGTTCTAATTCCTTCTCTTATTTTAAATATCGCTCCAGGAGTTGCTCAGTGCTGGCACAAAGGGTTGACTTTTCAGGACTTAACTTTGGCATCTTTAGGAGGAACAAAATCTGGAATTATGCAAACCAAATTACATAATTGTGAGCTGATGAATCCAGAGGCCACTCTGCGGTTGTTTCTACTTATGTAGTGTTAAAAGTTGAGCTATTTCATTGATTAAAAGAAATAGTTCACTCTATATAATCTGATACTTAGTGAAGATCAGGGGTGGGCTTCAAAAATTTCAGCAATGGGTTCTCTGCCTGGTTGCTGGGTGGGCATGGCCATGGTGGGCATGGCCTAGTCAGCCTCCTGCACCATGGTGGGGGGGGGCATTTTCGCCTTCCCCAGGCTCCGGAGGCTTTCCTCGAGCCTCTGGGAGGGCGAAAACTGCCTCCCCCGGGCTCCGGAGGCCCTCCGGAGGCCGGAAACAAGCCCATTTTCAGACTTCCAGAAGGCCCATTTTTCCCCCTCCCCGAGCCTCCGGGCGGGCCCTGCACTTACCTCGCATCCAAAACAGGCCACATGGAGACTCTTGGGAGGAGCGGGGCGGGGTGAGCCAGTCCTTGCAACTACTGGTTCGGTGAACCAGATGTAAAATTAACATCCGGTTCGCCCAAAACGGTCCGACAGGAGAGGCGGGGGGGTGGGGCCAGCCAGGGGTGGGATTTGGCGGTTCGCCGAACCAGCCATAATGTTAGCTATGGGTCCACCCGAACCTGGGAAAACCCGTAGCAGCCCACCCCGGTGAGGATAGTCTTTCTTTTTATGCCTTCAAGTCAATCTTGACTTCTGGTGACCGCCTGGAAAAGTCTTTGCAGAGTTTAATTATCAAGTTTGCCTCTCATGAAATCCCCCATTTCCACTTTTTAAAACCCTCCCAGAGTCCAAAAGGATTTCCCCTCAGATTTAGGTAGAATTGTAAATGGGAATGATAGCAGGTGGTCTCCAAAAGGCCTTCGATCCCATTGCCATCCTTAAACTTCATGTTCCAAAAGTGGATTGAAAAAACTGGACACACATGTTCTCTAATATCACCGCATGGCTTTCTTCAGGTGGTCAGGAGTCTGCTCAAAAATGATGCTAAGGAGTGGCAAACTTAAACATATGGGTGTTCCTTGCAAAGTCTCATGGATTAACTAATGATTTCTAGTTCTTTGGATTCTTGCTAAGAAAGAGGTTACCTAGATCCATGATGGCGAACCTATGGCATGCGTGCCAGAGGTGGCACGCAGAGCCCTCTGTGGGCATGCGTGCCATCGCCAGCTGCTCTTCTGGGTTCCGGCATGTGCATGCGCGCTGGCCAGCTGCTCTCTTCCGGGTTCCGGCGTGCACAAGCGCACCGGCCAGCTGCTCTTTTGGGTTCCGGCGCTCCGGCGCACATGCACGCTCGTTTTGGCACTCAGTGCCAAAAAGGTTAACTATCACTGACCTAGATCTTGGTTTGTCCAGTAAGATGCATACACTTCTTTAGATGGTAAATAGAAAAGATAAATAGATCTCATTTAAAGTATAGAAAGTATGCTACTATTTTGAGCTGAAGAAGCTTCTTGGATGAGAAGCGAAACATCTTCAAAGAAAAACCAGAAAGTCCAGTTGCCTCTTGAAAAAGCACCTTTGGGACTACTATTGTTTAGTTACCAAGTTTAGGCTTTTACTTTCTTTCTAAAGCCACTGGATTTGGCAACTCTACTAACCTGTGCATGGAATTTTCCTTGTTGAGTTGAAAGCTCAACTAGCACAGGATACTGCCGCTGGCCTATATCTACAACTATTTGGTTTAATGTTTTACATGTTTGTAAACTTGTAGTTATGTTTCCAATGTAGAAGATCCAAATTTTGAAAGATGACTCTTTTTGAGGGTTGCCCAGACCATCTGTGACATATATGCCTGCTTTATACTATGTCAGCCCAATATTCCATCTAATCTAATTTAGTCTTTATTCTGCAAATCAGCAGTTTCCAAATGTCTTAAGATTGTTGTAGAATGCTTTTGGACCATGTATGAATGTGGCGTTTTATACACCTATGGCACAATGTCTATGGAGATTCTTAGTCATCCAGATCCTGGTGCTTTTACAAGAGGCAACTGCACTTCCTTTGTTTTTCCTTGAAGATGTTTCACTTCAGTGAATAAACTTCTTGGATGGGAAGCGAAACGTCAAGGAAAACAAAAAAGTCCAGTTGCCTTTTTAAAAAGCACCTGTGGGACACATATGGCACAAGCAACGCCATAGGGCCTCCAATGCAAAAGTGTAATGCAATCCTAAAACATGGGCTCCTAAACAGCAGACAGATTTGGATATGTACTGTACATTTTGCCAGTAACTTGTGCCATTTTGTAAATGTGTTGGTTTATTGATTTTGTCGAAACAGTGTCCCCCTCTCCAATAATGACAGCAGTCATCTGAAATATCAAAGAATGAGACACACACAGTGGCAGGTCATAAGTAAAAACCCTGTTAATATAGAAGACTGAGGTGTTCTTATTCTGTGCCACAAAAGGATGCGCAGAAGGATGGTTTTACATGGAAGAGGTTCTTCAAGATTCAAGTCACATGTATACAGGGGGACAAAGCACTATGAGGACTAGAGATAGTTGTCAAAATATTCGAACAGTGAACACTAAAGCATTACAATTAGTTATAAGCTGGACGTAAGAGCATAATTAAGGAAAAGAACATGGGAGGAGGCTGGGACAAGATGAAGAAGCTCCATGGTACATCAAAGTTTCTGGTTTGGCTGAAAGTGGCTTTGGTGGGTGAAATCTAATTTGTGTTGGTTTCTTGAAGTCTTGCAGACTTTTTGCTTGTCCTCATTCTTGCATGAAACCTGTACAAGAAAATATTAAGCAAAAACTACTAAGCTGAGTGCAATACACAGTGCAGTTGTCCATTAAAAAAAAAATTACCGTATTTTTCGGAGTATAAGACGCACCTTTTTATCCCCCCAAAAGAGGGTGAAAACTTGGGTGCATCTTATACACCGAATGTAGCCCCACCCAGCCATTCCCCCCCTTTGGCCTCTTGCCTCCCAGCAATTTACCTCCTTGCAGCAAACAGAACAGAGCCTGTTAAGCCAAGCAAGGGATTATCAGCTTCCCGACCCTCAGCTGATTGAGGCTGCAGGCAGGCCATGTGCTAAAACTGAAAGTGAAACTAAAGCTGCAAGGAGGCAAATTGCTGGGAGGTAGAGGCAGAATT
>QLTV01003097.1:2724609-2750170 GCA_003457575.1 Thermophis baileyi
ATATATGAAATTGTATGAATGCTTGTGTGTGCTTTTACCATATGTGAAGTTGCTTGCATATTTAAAATCTTGTAAACAGTAAAAAAAGCTATGTAAGAGAAAACTGTGGAATAATTTCTCTTTTTCACCCCATTTAAAAGTTTTAAGTTTTGACCCTTCTTTCCTTACCTCATTCTGCATTAGGCGAGTATTTTACGTCATTCAAACCAGTGAATGTTTCCTTACTGAGTTCAACGGAATTATCTAGAATTAAAGTATAAGGAAAGTTGGTTTCCAGCCAAAGTATTTAGCTCCCATCAGTTTGATGGAATTTGGTTCAGTTCAGTTTTTCCTATGGCTGATAGAGGACACAAACAAAGAGTTCACTACCTGATTGCTCAGCATAGGAAGAGGTAATGTTAAAGCAAGAAGAAAGATTCAAAGCTGAAGGAACCAGAAGGGGGAAAAATTACAGATTTAGGTTTGTCCTTTTCTAATATCCAAAAATTGTCAGGAAAGAAGGGAAAATTGGAAGAGGCTTTTCTTCTTATAGTGCAGCATAAAATGTAATCGAGAAAAGATGTAGGAATATCAAATTTCCATTACAGTAATCTTGTGGTGGTCGGCAGAGATAGCCATTCCTAATCAGGAGGACACCAAAATGATAAAAAAATATGCATCATGATATAACAACGCAGGCTTCATCTTTTTATGTTTGTATTGCATGTCACACACAAGTACTGTACATAAGGGACAGAATTTGAACCACAATATTGCAACGCACTTTTCATTACTTTTGTCTCTTTCCCCTGCAGATGCTTTTGGTTGTTGTAAGTTACACTTAGAAGATTTTGGGCAGATGAAAGTTTTAATATGAAAGTAACATAAAGGGATAGAATGCCTCATACAGGCAGCCTTTAAAATACACACAGAGAGGGGGGTGTGTGTGTGTCTGTGTGTGTGTCTGTGTGTGTAAATGCTAGAGGGACTACATATGCATTTGGAGACAAAGACTGCCTCCCCTTTCTGGAAGGATGTAATAGGGTACTGTTTACTTTCTTATGCCTCTTTTGAATTATATGACTCAGCAGCGTTTCTATTTCATTATTTAAATCACCATCATAGGTACATGGATTTTCTTCTGATATTCTGAATTTAATTTGAAATACGAGACAGGTTTTGTCACTAGATTAGACCCAAAGCCTGTCTGGTCCAGCTTCCTGTCCATAAATGAGGACCACAGCCCCCTCCTCTGCTTATCAACAACCACCTCCACAACTAGAGGAAGGATACAGCTCGGATGAGCAGGTAGAAGATATGCTGGGATTGCTTGTGCCTCACTTTTCACTTTTTCACTTTGGACATTTGTGTGTCCAATCACACGTGGCCAATAAAGAATTATATTCTATTCTACTCACAAAGGACCCTTAAGGAAGTGTATGCATCCTCAGTTCACAAACATACTTACCAGGCTCTATGGTCCTTTTGCCCATCAGTCCAACAAAGAAATCATGCATGTCTCCTATGGAAATATTAAGTTTATTAGACAAAACAGTTTTCAACCAACTGGGGGGAAAAGCAACAGTCTTGAGTTAATGTAGCACTTGTAAATCATCTGGTAGGCTTATTTACTGCATTCTGAATTTCAGAGATAATTCTGAATATGGCACGATGGTAATAAATGCATGTTTGTATATAACAGTCCACTTCTACCTGTATTAAATATGTTTCTAGAATGGACTGTTGATTAACAAACCAGAATATTTATTTCATTGCAAAGTATTGGGGATGAATATAAGTGTCGCTCAGAGACACCATCTGAACTATTTTTGGCTCATGGCTTGTCACTATCCTATCTTAGCTTCTGTGGTAATTCAATCAATTGAATAACTGGAACTAAATGTGGATTATTTCAATCATTTAATAAAAATGAGAGTTGTTTGCTTCTGGTTGATGTCGCGGCGTGAACGGCTGGGCTCCGTGAAATGCAGCCGCCAACTTCTTGCTGGGAGACCCTACGGGGTTAAGCCGCCCTGGAGGGGTGGTGAAGAAAGGAGAGGCGCTTTGTCGATTGTGAGGAAATCGCAATTTCCTCGTTGATCCGAAGAAAGCTCTCCCGAACGGCAGCAGGGACAACGGCCATTTTTGGTCAGTCACAAGCTGGGACAACCGGGACACTAAGATCTTGTGCTGGAGTGATGTGCAGACACAGCAGTGAAACTGGGTGAGAAAATTTCCAACTGTTACCTTAGAGCAGTGATGGCGAACCTTTTTGTCACTGACTGCCGAAAAGGGAGTGCAAGCGCGCGCTCGTTTGGCCCGCAACCCGGAAGAGGAGTTGCCCAGGGGGCATGCGCATGCCGGAAAATGAACTTCCGGTTTCCGGTGCGCGCATGTGCAGCGGCCAGGTAGTCTTCCGGTTACTGGCGCGCATGCGCATGTGATGATCAGCTGGCCAGCAGGCATGCTCCCACCGGAAAATGGAAGATCAGCTCTTCCAGTTTCTGGCACTGCCGCACGCATGAAGGCCAGCTGATCGGTGCGCGTGCATGCACACCAGAAACCAGGAAGAGGAACGGGCAACGCCGCACGTGCCAGGCGACATGGCTCCATGTGCCACTTCGGGCACACATGCCATAGGTTCGCCATCACGGCCTTAGAGATTTAACTTGAATTAAAAGTTCCAAAAAATGATCTCCAAACGTTAAAAAAGCAGCAATTGGATTTATGGAGAAAGATTAAAGACTAAAAACTAAAGAGGAAGATTAAAGATTAAAGTGTCAGGGTTCTGACGGATGCCCTAATTAATTCATGAGTCTCGAGCCAAGTTTCAAAAGAAATCCAGTTATTTATTAGGAGTAACATACCCAAGTGGAGTCAGCTCTGCCCCACGTAATTTACGTCCCAACTATGAACCTGTTTTCCCCCTCCTCCCAGGGTGTGTCATAAATCACATTCTCCAACGAAGCACTTTCACGGGCTGTAGAGAACACGCCTCTCTGACTGGCTCTGGTAACCTAGGCTGCGGCCTTGAGGAAGGTATGCGTGGAATGTGCTTCTGGTTGCTGCCGTGTTGCTCCGTCAGCTTTCCCCCCCCCCTCCTGTCTATGGCAACTCAAGAGCAGGCCAGGAATGCTTTACGAGTTGACATAAAGATTTAGAAATAAAAGAAAAACCTAAAGGATGATTTAAAACATAGAAAGCCTGGAAAAGCTGAACAACATTGTGAAAAGTGACTATTGGGAGATATTGCTTTTCTAAATTCTATCTGTAACTCCCTGACTGGATGACAATCAGCTGTTTTTGACTTTTACACTCTGTTGAACACTGGAATTGGGAGCAGGGGAGCCATCTACTGGAAGAAGAAGATTACTGCAACGTGTAAAATTCAAAGGAAAGTGATGAGAGAAAGTAAACAACATCTGGAAAGCTACTTGACCTTGACTTTATCTTAGTAGGCGATTTGGATGCTGGGAAATATTTACTGAGCTTTTTGAAGATTCATAAGGCAAATTAAATTAAACACTAAACCGTTATTGGTACTGTACACTGAAAAGCGGATTTGAAAGTTTTGAAGAAACCCGGTGGGCTAAGTTGTATTTGGGTTATCAACATCACGTGACAGATCATCTTATGAAGCAAAAGAAGAAAAGTGACAGAAGGGGGGGGGGGAAAGAAAAAAGAAAAAGGAGAAAAGATAAATAAGACTTTAAAATCTGGACAGTTGGGAAGGTGTAAATTGGAAATTATAAAGACTGAAAAGTACAAATTGATAGGATCTAAGGATTAGAAATTTAGGGAACTTGGAGGAATAACTTCGGAATTGACCAAATTTTATTAACAATTGATTCTTTCTGGAGTTTTTAGATATTGGGATACTGGGATATTAGAGGTATATTAACTTGTTATAAAATGTCCCAGCAGGAGATAATAAAGTTTTATGAAGAAATGTTAGAAATAGTGACAAAGAATTATAAGAAGTTGATGGGAATATTTAAAGATAAAGATGTGAAAGTAGAAGGCTCTCAAGAAATGGTGGGAAAAGATGAATATAACACAGAGAAGACAGCTGAGAAATTAGAAGGAGTGGTGGAGGGGACAAAGCAAAATAAATTAGAAAAAGATAAAAGAATAAGTGAAAAGGAGATAAAAACACTGAAAAGACAGTAATAATAAATACTAAAAACCAAACAGATAATCCCTTAACAGATGAGAGAAGGGGGGGGGGGGGAGGAAGATCTTTCAAAAATAGTGAAAGGGTTATGGATGGATATTCAAAAGATGCAGCAGAAGGAGATAAAGGGTAAGGCAGAGGGAACAATTAGTCTGTGCAAAAATGCTAGAAAGACATATAGGATTCCAAGAGAGAAACATAAAAGACTCACCAAAAAAATCAATAAATGAAGAAATACTAAAAAGACTGAGAGATGATGGATACAGATATAATATTTTGCAATATAGTAATTATATTGAAAACCAATAGAAATAAGTGGAAAGTTTAAATTTGGAAAATAGTAGCACATATATAATATAATAGAATTTATTATAAACATAAATATACTAAGATTAGGAGGTGGAAGACTAGGACTAGGTATATCTAAAGGTATTATTATGATTAATAGGATGCAAAAAATACCGTATTTTTCGGAGTATAAGAAGCACCTTTATATCCCGCGAAAAGAGGGTGAAAACTTGGGTGCATCTTATACACCGAATGTAGCCCCACCCAGCCACCCCCACCCTTTGGCCTCTGCCTCCCAGCAATTTGCCTCCTTGCAGCAAACAGTGCAGAGCCTGATTAGCAACTGATTATATTATTGTTCTAGACAACTTAACAAAATGAAGAAGCTTTTTAAAATAAATGCTTGATCTGAAGAGGCCCATTGCTATTGTATCTTCTTTTAAATAGCAGAGAATAATGTATACTTCCAGAAAGCCACATCAGTTTTAACAGCATCTGTACAAGTATAGTCTGAAATGTAACAGTGTTCTGTTGTAGTATTAAGATAAGGCAGCTGAGTTAAACCCTGACTTAGTAATGTTTAAATAATTGGGAGGAGTTAGTGTGACTACATTTAAGACAACTTTCTGGCATTAATATACTGCCATAATGTACATTTCTCCAATTCTTTGCTATTTCTATGGGTCAGGCACACATGCACAGAAATACACAGCAAACAGTGTATATCATCTGTACTGTTTGCTGTTTGCTGGGAGGCAAATTGCTGGGAGGCAGAGGCAGATTTTTTTTTCTTGTTTTCCTCCCCAAAAGCTAGGTGCGTCTTATACTTCGGAGCGTCTTATACTCCGAAAAATACGGTATGTTGGAAAATATAGTTTTGAAGGACTATAAACTCAGGGGACTTAGAGATATAATCTTGGGACTGATTAAATCTTACTGACAACTGATTTTATTGGTGTTTATAGAAAACTGAGATATTGAAAATGTGGTGGAACATTGAGTGATATTTATATTAAAATGTTAGTGACTTAACGGGTTAATAAATATATCGTATAAAGAAATGTTATTGATGTTTACATATACTTTTGGAGATAGTGATAAAAAAATCATACAGAGAGAATAGTATTGTTTAAAGATAATGAGGTGAATATAGAAGAACCCCAACAAATGGGAAAAACAAAGAAATAAGTATAAATTGGGAAAATAGTATAATATAGATTGATACATAAAAGAATATATTATAATTATAATGAGCACATTAAGGTTAGAAGTTGTTAGATAAAAATTCTGTATATGTAATTGTATTATTACTGTGAGCACTGTGTGAAAAATATATTAACCCAGTCATTACACTGTCCACAAAAAATGTTGGTTGTTAAAGGAAAACTGCAAATAAAACATATACCAAAAAAAAAAAGAAGAAGCAGAAGCAGCAGCAGCAGCAATGGTATGTTGGGGGTGATTAATTTTGTTTTTAATACTGTAAACCTACACATATTAAGAGGCAAATAAGCTGAATGGAACTCAATGTAATTTAGTAATAGAACAAAAGAACAATAGGAAAATCCTTTGTCCTGGTTGGTACATTCTGGTGTCAAAGCCCCTTTGTCAACCTGCAAAACGACCTCAGCTGAAGCCTTTCTTTCTCATGCTTATTCCTCTTTTGTTTCTTGGTTTCCATTCAGGGGGGGGGCGGGATGGGGGAACTTAGGAATGTGGTGCCTCAGCTGCTAGTCAAAACATCTACCAGCCGGCATGTGAACCATGTCAACGGACACCTGTAGGAGTTGAGCAGGAACTTGTAGCTGACATGATTGGCCCATGTGACCTAACAGACACAGGGGGGTGGGGAAATCCTATTCTTTTAACTATCTCTGAATGTGGGAACTAATTATAGCTAGCTTCATCCTTCTAAGTGCCGAGATGATGTACTCAATAAAGGGTTTCTTGAACCTGCGCACCGTGTCAGAGTCCTGACTTCCCTGAGTTCATTACTCGGATCGATGACAGCCTTGACTTATCCAGGTGCCTTTCTGGCTATAGCTAATCTCGGTCATGTTTTTCTATCTCCTTTCATGAACATCTTCGCATTTTACATAACATTAGAGATGTAGCTGTTGAGATATCCAAAGGGAGATTCGTAATTCCACTCAATTTGAAAGTTATTTTTAGTCCCATAATCCACACGTTTCTCAGAAAAAGTCAGTTCAAATATTAATGTTAATTTTTATGCTATTTCTGAAACATTTTTTCCAAATATTTTTTCATAGTTATAGTAAAATTCAGATCTTTGTACACTCAGTAAATATTACGGTATTATATGTAATTTTTTTTTCTTAAGATACACATTTTTGTATCAGTACATTAAATTGTGACAAACACATTACAAAAACTTCTGGCAAAAATAGTTTTTGCTCTGCAGACAAATCTCTTTCGTATACTGGAAAATCAGAAATGTATTTAATAATCTAAAAATCCCACTGAACTGAAGAGTTACTATGCAGACTTAATGTCTTCTTTTTTCAACCCTATATCTTATTCTCTACATCATCCTCCATTGGACCTAGCTAAGAATTAGAAAGAATTCTTGCATCTGTCATTCTAAGACTTAAATTCTTCACTCGAACTGTAGTATAGTTGAAAATCCTAACCTCAGTAAACAACCACGGTAAATGTTAAATTTAAAAGGGAAACAGGTGAAACAGAAAATCCCTAAACTCAGAACTGGCTGGAGGTAGCACGAAGCTGGTTTGTTTTGAAAGAGGAGGAGTGCATTTAAAATAGCGCCAAACTGATTTTCTCTTCAATTCAAATGGTGCCTTCACCTTACTACATGGCTGAAGTTATCCTTCCATCATATCCTTCTTTCCAGTGATGGACCTGTACTACTAAAGTTTATTCAGTCAGAAACAATAATAGAGAAAGCAGTGCTTATTGCAGAGATCAATTAATCAACTTACGTTTCTGGGAAGAGGCAAGGGTGTGGGGATCTGAAAAAAAAAATACAAAGCAGAAGGCTCAAATGCACCACAAACATATGCCTTTCCAGATCCCATTTTAATATAGAATGGAACATAGATTCACACTGAAACATAGATTCTCTCTCTCTCTCTCTCTCTCTCTCTCTCTCTCTCTCTCTCTCTCTCTCTCTCTCTCTCTCTCTCTCTCCCCCTCCCTCCCCCCCTCCCTCTCTGCCGTNTTTCTCTCTCTCTCTCTCTCTCTCTCTCTCTCTCTCTCTCTCTCTCTCTCTCTCTCTCTCTCTCTCTCCCTCCCTCCCTCCCTCCCTCTCTCTCTCTCCTGTTCCTTTCTCCAAATTCTCCAACATTTTTGTTTTCTTCCCAATCTCTGTTCCCATTCTAAAACTCTCCACTTCTACTCTGTTTCCATTTTCTTATTTCACTACTTTTGAACAGATTGAGTTGACAAAATTTTTCTGACCTCAAACCAAGTTTAGCTTATTGAAGACAGAAGAAACAGTTTCTAAAGTAAAGCCAGTCCTTGCAGTACATGACCTACAGCTGAAAACCTGCTCCCTTTTTAACCCCTCCCATCCTGGGTTAACATGTACAGGTAGTCTTCAACCTGACTACCATAATTGAGCCCGAAATTTCCGTTGCTAAGCAAGGCAGTTATTGAGTTTTGCCCCATTTTACAACCTTTGTTGCCACAGTTGTTAAGCTAATCTCTGCAGTTGTTTAAGTAACTCATGCGGTCATTAAGCGAGTCTGACTTCCCCCATTGATTTTGCTTGTTGGAAGCCAGCTGGGAAGCTACAAAAGGTGATCAACTAATCCTGGGACACTGCAACTCTTATAAATACATCCCCGTTGCCAAGCACCTGAATGTTGATCACATGACCATGGGGATAGTGCAACGGTCGTAAGTATGAAGACCGGTCATAAGCAACTTTTTTCAATGCTGTTGTAACTTCGAATGGTCACTAAACAAATGGTTGTAATTCAAGGACTACCTGTACTATTATATACACATTACATAAAGTTGTATTTAAAGTTGCAGGGAATAACCTTATTAAACTCTTAAAAGTAATGAGATTTGTTAGTCAAAGTACTAATATGGTGGGCACTAAGCCTTTAGAAATAACAAGGATTACTTTTCTACACGTTTGCCTCTTTATGTATTTATTATATTTTATCATTTTTCTCTCTGTTTTTTGTATTATAACCAGAGGTGGGTTTCAGCAGGTTCTGACCAGTTCTGGAGAACCAGTAGCGGAACTTTTGAGTAGTTCGGAGAACCGGTAGTGGAAATTTTGAGTAGTTCAGAGAACCGGTAAATACCACCTCTGACTGGTCCCGCCCCCATCTATTCTCTGCCTCCCGAGTCCCAGCTGATCGGGAGGAAATGGGGGTTTTGCAGTAAACTTTCCCTGGAGTGGGGAGGGAATGGAGATTTTACAGTATCCTTCCCCTGCCCCGCTCACCAAGCCAAGCCCACCAAGCCACGCCACTCCCACCAAGCCACGCCCACAGAACCGGTAGTAAAAAAATTTGAAACCCACCACTGATTATAACCCCTTGTGTATTTAATATGTTGGTCAATCTATGATTTCAGCATGAATATATTGAAATAAATGAGCTGTAAATGTGAGGGATGAAAATATTGACAATATCATAAAGATTTTAAGACCAGAGGAAAAACATTATTACGTAGTTATACACATTGCATTTTGTAGTGTTAGAAATATTCACAAACCCTTTGGGGAATTCTCCCATTTCAGAGAAAATTCGTACCATTGTAACCTGTTTCTACTACCGGTATGACTTGTTGAATGCCTAGTTGTACGTTTTTGGGTTTCACTGAAAATCTCTCCCTCATTTAATCTGAGAGAGTGAAGGGAATACTCATATTCCATTCAAAAACATGCACAGGCTATCTTGTTGCTGAATATTACATACTATTATTAGGCTGACTTAACTCTTAGAACATAGATGAAAACCTTTCAACTTATCAAACATTCTTGAATTGCTTTGGGGCTCTTTTCTTAGTGATTACTTACTGATTTCTTCTTTGCCTGACAGTCTGAGCAGTGCCTCATAGGATATCCCTTGGCCACCATACAATTGTCGGAGCAAGGATAGTGGCAGCTTATAGAGTTCTGGGTGCTTCTGTTGAAATGAAAAAACAACATGACATCAATCAAAGTTGATATAGCAATACGTAAGCTAATATTTCCCCTGTCCTCAACATTCTATTTCCATCTTGACCCTAATAGCAATAGCAGTTAGACTTATATACCGCTTCATAGTGCTTTACAGCCCTCTCTAAGCGGTTTACAGAGTTAGCATATTGCCCCCAACAATCTGGGTTCTCATTTTACCCACCTCAGAAGGATGGAAGGCTGAGTCAACCTTGAGCCGGTGAGATTTGAACCGCTGAACTGCAGCTAGCAGTCAGCTGAAGTAGCCTGCAGTGCTGCACTCTAACCACTGCGCCACTTTGGCTCTCTTATGCAAGTACATATTTTTTTCAGTAAGTATTTTCAAAGCATAATTCCTCATAATCTGTAACGCACAGGTAGCAAAATAATAGTTGAAAATGCCTACTGCAACCTCTCAGCTCCTCTAAATTAATTATTTGTAGCTCAGTCCAATGAAGGGCAAAGCCAAAAAAAATTAAATGCTATCTTGCTTCATTTGTTCAGTAAAATAAATATATAGCAAACTTCATTAATGCAATATGTAGTTGCTAAACAAACAACCCCATCCTCATTCCAGGAAATTACCGGATTCTTGCCTTCAATTCAAGTTGCTGATTGTCAACTCAAAAGCCCTACGTGACTTAGGACCAGGTTATTTGAAAGACTATCTTTTCCCAGTTACATCTACCCAACCCACCAGAGCAGGGGTGAGATCCAACAGGTTCTGGAGAACCGGTAGCGGAAATTTTGAGTAGTTCGGAGAACCGGCAAATACCACCTCTGGCTGGCACCAGAGTGGGTGGGAATGGAGATTTTGCAATATCCTTCCCCCAGGAGTGGGGAGGGAATGGGGATTTTGCAGTATCCTTCCCCTGCCACGCCCACCAAGCCACGCCCACCAAGCCACACCAAGCCCACCAAGCCACGCCCACAGAACCAGTAGTAAAAAAAATTGGATTTCACCACTGCACCAGAGCATGGAGGCAAGGAATGTTAGGAGTCCCCTCTCCTAAGGAGGGCCATCTAGCATTCTAGCAGGACCAAAAAGAACAGCCTTCTCCATGGTGGCTCCCTCCCTGTGGAACATCATCCCCACAGAGATAAATTGACCTCCACTTCAACATTCTTTCATAAGGCCCTAAAGGACCTGGTTTTACCAACAGGCCTGGGGACCCCAGAGTGGGATGGAGCCCATCAAATGGCTCATTTGATTGTTGGAGGAAGGGTATTTTTTATTGTTTTTGTATTGGGCTTTTATCCTTATAAGTCACCCAGAGTCACTGAGAATGAGTTTAGTGGCCATATAAATTTCCTTAAATAAATAGGTTTCTCTCCAGTCTATCCCCCAAATTTTTCCAGCATTCAAAATTTCTGTGTACACTATTTCTTATCCCTGAACAAAAGGTATAAAATGATATACCTCCCATCAAGATTTATTGATTTGATCTTGAGCTTTATAAAAAGAGCTTTGTTTCCACCCCATTCCCTATGTTTTGTCACATCTTGTATACCTTGTACACATTTTTGTGTCTCGCTTTGATTGATAGCAATAGCAATAGCACTTAGACTTATATACCGCTTTACAGTGCTTTACAACCCTCTCTAAGCGGTTCACAGAGTCAGCATATTGCCCCCAACAATCTGGGTCCTCATTTTACCCACCTCGGAAGGATGGAAGGCTGAGTCAACCTTGAACCGGTGAGATTTGAACCGCTGAACTGCAGCTAGCAGTCAGCTGAAGTAGCCTGCAGTACTGAACTCTAACCACTGCGCCACCTCGGCTCTATATTTTGATTGATCCTCAAAATACCGGTAATACTACCCACTATGGATTTTGGATACCAGATAATAAATTGCATTTTGTTTGCATAGTTCAAATCCCCAAAGAAACATGGCCTTCCTGCATTTGAACTTCTTCAGACTTGTTGAAATTTCTAATTCATCTCCACCAATAAAAGGTTCGGGATGAAGGATATTTAGTGCAACACTTTTAGAAGGCACCCATTTTGGAGAAAGTCTTGAATTAGAAGATGATAAAAGAGCCAGAATCCCCATAGAGATAATTCACTGCTATTGTTGTTCTAAAGACCTTACTGTTATCTCACCTCCTAGAGAACCATGTGTTGAACTATGGGGAAAATGTTTCAGAATGATAAGTAGCAAGAAAAGCTATGAGATTCATCAACAGGTGAAGTGAGTCAGTAGACTAACCACGATGGGGATATGCAGGAGCCATTACCTAGACAAAAAGGGCTGAAGCATTTTTTTTCCAAGTCTACGACAAAGAGTTAACATTTACAAGCAGTTCAGGCAGAAGCCTCCCTAATTCACTGAACAATAAGGAGGAGGAGGTACAGCACAATCAGACCTGTAATATTCTGTTATTATAGCCAATTTCAGTAAAAGTAGTTTTTAGCCTTCCTGTGGAGATGATTTCCTGGTCCAGTCTGGTCTTCCTAGTAGAGTTGACAGCAGGTGCTACAAAAATCAAATTCCACCCAAGTACTATGAATTGAAGATCTAACCACTCAGGATAAACCATTATCATCTCCTTACCCCAGGATAAAGTCGGTCTGCTAGACATTCCCAGAGGACTTCATTTACTTCCTGTATCTTATTGTCAGGGGTGGTATTCACTTACCTTCGCTACCGGTTCGCAAATGTGAGCGCGCACGTGCGATCGCTTCGCTAGCACGGGCCGCCTCCGCGCATGCGCAGGGCCTTCCGCGCACGCGCAGAGCCTCAAAAATGTGGATAAATGGGACATCATTACGTCCAGGCGGGTGGCTGGGGCCACCCACAGCCGCCACTACCGGTTCGCCCGAACCAGATAGAACCGGCTGAATACCACCACTGCTTATTGTCCACCCACAGCTCTGAAAGTTTTTTTCTCTATCCCACTTCCAGATGCTCTGTGCAAGTGAGGGACAATATGTTGACATAAATGGGAGGGATAACCTGAAATGGTCCATGTGGGGAAACTGTGGGTCCCGATGATTTTGTCAATCTCAGCGCAACCAGGAAACTACCCTTTATCTCTCTTAGAGGAAGACCAAAACCCAGGCTTCCACAGCCATTTTTTAAATTTCTAAGTGGATTGATCACCGGTCAATTAGTCAAACTAGAGAATGCAAAATTCTGCAATTGACCACCTTATCCCTGGCTTAATAGGAAGTGTATCGAAGGATTTCTCTCTTTGATTTCTGGCAGGAGACTCCCTTTCCAGTGGCCACAGCTTCCATAAGTTTTGGCTCCTCAGTTATTCTCCTCACCTAATATTCTGAGAATAGAACACCAATTCCCACAGCTAAACCCCCTTCTCAAATTCCGGACCTCGAAATCTTCATGTGAGTATTAAGATTCTTCATCTGTCTTTGACTGTCCTTTATGAGAAGTAGCTACCAATATACTGACAATGCTAGCTAAACAAGTAACGTCTCCAAACCCTAATGAAATCTCTCCCTTCCTATGCCAATTCCATTCTAATTCCAGGTAAGAGCAGATTTTTACTTAAAAAGCTGCCAATTACCTTTCCTTATACAATATGTTAATCAGCCTAGAAGAAGAAAAGAGAGAGAGCTACTTTAATTTGGGGGTGGCTGAGTAAAGCAATTTGAGGGAGGGGACAGAGTAAAGTGTGTCCAAATTTCAAGAACATCCAAAAATAAGGAATTGCTTTGTTAAGAGCGGTAAAGCTATGGTAATTTGAGTCCTATTTTGGACTGCACAGAAGTAACAAGAAGAGATTATGATGGCTGAGGACAGAATTGGATTTCTCAAAGCTTTTTATCCTCAACGGATCTAATTCAGAAGGGATTTGACAAAAGAAGCTACTTAAGACTCCTTGCAGACATTTCCCCCAAAAGCAATTTACACTGCATAAAGCCCCCTTTTTTAACAGAAATGGGAGGAAGGGGGAAATTGTACCTCATCCTCTACTGAACTTCCTCTTTTGATACCTACGAATGAATGTCCCTTTTGTATCAGATTAGATTCTGGCCCACCTACAAGATGACAGTCTCTTCTGCAGATTTGGAACACAGAAAGTTGTTTTAGCTTATTCTGTCAGGAAGTACTGAATTCAATATAAATTCATGGCAGGCCTTAAGCGTGGTCTGTGAATGTTGTAGAAGGTAGTATAGGTAATCCTTGACTTACAACAGTCTGTTTAGTGACTGTTTGAAGTTACAATGGCACTGAAAAAGATGACTTACGGTCGTTTTTCACACTTACAACCGTTGCAGCATCCCCATGGTTATGTGATCAAAATTCAGATGCTTGGCAACTGGCATGTATTTATGACGGTTGGTGTGTTCCGGGGTCACGTGATCCCCTTTTGCAACCTTTTCTATGAACACACACACACACACACACACACACACACACACACACACACACAGAGTGATACCATTAACCTTAGCTACAAAATGGAACACATATTTTGATGTCAATTTATCTAACACACACACACACACACACACACACACACACACACACACACACACATATATATATATATATATATACACACACAGTGTGTGTGTGTGTGTGTGTGTGTGTGTGTTAGGAATTATTTTGTTAATAGTATTAAAGGAGTAGAGATGAAATGTGAGTAAAATGATCCTTAACTTCAAGGTTCTTAACTTGAAATTAGCTGTTGTGTTAATTTCTCTCAGTGCTATTTCCTACAGTTTTAAGTCCCATTGATCCAAAGATTTTTCTGCTTCCTCAGGACTTCCTTCTCAACATCTTGAACAAACATCTAAAAATTGGGGGGGGGATGCCAAAATCAGCCCCAAACTAATAATTTAAGACATGGGGGGGGGAGATTTAGTGGGGTTGCTGGATAATGTAATCTTGGAGAACTAAAAAGGCCACAAATAGGGTGCTATATAGAGCATTGCTAAGATTTTGTGTACATATAAAATCATTACGTTAAAACTAGACTTATTAAAGGGGAATTTAAACTACTTTTCCTCACTTGTTCCTGAGCAATTAAAAGATTGGCAATTGCTTAATCTTGTCAATCCATTTTCTTTTTTAAAAAAATATTTTAAAAAATAAACCCTGAGACTAAGGAGAAATATCAAAAGCATGTCCAAACTCTACAGTACCTGTTGTTCCAGAATCGATCGTGTGAAAGTAGAAACAGTTTTGTTTTTAATTAACTTCTTCACTTCTAATTTCAAAGGTAGGAAAATAACTAGGCCAGTTCCAGATCATTTCCTTCCCTCTGGAGGGGAAAGGTATTGGCTACAACAGTGATGGCGAACCTTTTTTTGCTCGGGTGCCAAAAGGGCGTGCGCGTGTGCGATACTGCGTGCGTGCGATAGTGCGTGCGTGCGTGCGTGCGTGCCCACACCCATAATGCAATGCCCTCCCCCCCACATGCACGCACAACCCCCCCCCTGCGCTGCCACCCCCCCAGGCATGCGCGCAGGACTCACTGAAACCTCAGGAGCCTGTGGATGGCGAAAAACGGATTCCAGCTAAATTTTCGGCCTTCCGGAGGGCGGGGGGGAGGTTGTTTTCGCCTTCCCCAGGCTTCAGGAAAGCCTCCGGAGCCTGTGGATGGCGAAAAACAGACCCAACGGCCCAACCGGAAGTTTGAAAACGAGCTTCCGGTTGGGCCGTTGGGCCGTTTTTCACCCTCCCCAGGCTTCAGGAAAGCCTCCTGAAGCCTGGGGAAGGTAAAAAACGGCCCAACGGCCCAAGAGCTGACATAGGGCAACGCCTCGCGTGCCCTCAGATATGGCTCCGCGTGCCACCTGTGGCACGCGTGCCATAGGTTCGCCACCACTGGGCTACAAGGTCTTTTGCATTACATATTAGCAGGCCCTTTCATCATCCATTGCTGTAACTTCATCAGGAACGGTAGGTGAACAGCAGTAACAGAGCTGCCCATCATTGCAACAAGGAAGCACTCAGAAAAGTAGTCCTCAACTTACAACCATTCGTTTAGTGACTGTTCGAAGTTACAACAGCACTGAAAGGAAATGACTGATGACCGGTCCTTGGACTTACGACCATCACAGCACACACCCCCATAGACATGTGATCAAAATTCAGGCACTTGGCAACCAGCATGCATTTATGATGGCTGCAGCGTCACCATTTGCGGCCTTCCCAGTCATTCCCACAAGCAAAATCGATTGGGGGGGGGGAGTGGCCTTTGCTTAAGAACTATGTGATTCACTTAACTCCTGTAGTGATTTGCTTAACAACCGTGGCAAAAATAGTTGTAAAATTGGGCTCAACTCACTTAACAACTGCCTTGCTTAGCAACAGAAATTCCAGTTCCAATCGTGGTCATTCGGTTTGTCTTTCTCCATCTGCACACAAGTTTCATTCTATAGTCCCTCTGAGACATCCTCCCTACATACTGTATACCGGTACAATTTTATATGCAGATTTAAAGCAGATGAAGCACAGGAATTTGTTGTTGTTGTTGTTCTCTAGCAAACTGCCACACCATATATTCAATAACATTTCAGTTTACCTCACCTTTGTTTGGACTCCGCTGGGCATCTGTTGCTCCAGAGACTCAATACAGTAACCACGACATAACTTTGCCACTAGTAAGGACAGCAGCACTGTCAGAACAAGGGAACACTTCATTGTGGGTTTTTTCCCCCCTGAGGGAGGAAAAGCTTGGAAAGGGAGGGAAAAAAACATAATTAAGGGGTGCAGGGGAATTCAGAAATAGATACTGGAGGAAAAAAAGTCAGCACAGAAAAGAAAAATGTCAGGTGCAAAGAAATATCAACCATTCTATCTTTTGTGACGGTATAAAATGAAGCTATTGTTTTCATTTTTTAGGAAAGTAATTAATTCATCCCCTATCATGAGATTTCAACTACACAATAGAACTTAGTCACTTACTTTCTGAAAATAGGAAAGCAAATTCTAAGTACCAGTATTAAGAACATGTACTTTCCATTCTCTATTTGGTGAACATGTTCATTAAATGTACATTGGTGAACACAAATATTTTTTAAAAAGCAGATATTCATGGGTTTACACTTATCTTTTAGTACTTCTTATATATGCAGCAGATGAACAATAAATGTTTTTGCTTTCTTCTAAGTTCAGGATTTGATTTGATTTTGGTTGTTTTAGTTCTACTCTTCATTTTTAACCAGTTAAATTCATCTAAAGATTCTTTATTTATTTATTAAGTAGTTCTAGTCTGTGCTTATTCTGGATCATATCATATGACACATGACCCAGAAGGAAAATTGCATCTATTTCAAAAAAGTCTTAAGTTCAATATTTCCAAACCTGGGCTGATTATAGCATTAAAATCCCCATAAATAATTAAATATACATTTCTAGGTTCACATAACATATCAATGACCCAGGCTATCCCAATTTACCCGTTGTCTGTGTAGCATATAAATACTAATTAACATTCTCCCTTTAGATTTCAGCCTTAGCATTTGAGTTTCATCTTTATAATAATTTCCAGGATTCGTTTCTTCTATTCTCACATCATGATATAATAAAATTATGCTCATTAAACCCCCTTTAGCACACCTCATATATTTTTTTTGGCCCTTCTTGGCCTATTTATAAAAACACGTGTAGCTAGATAATACTACCAGACTATTTCCTATCAACTAAATTTCTTAGAGAAAAATCATATAATCTTGTAGAAAATGAAAAAAAAAAACTCCTACCTATGCATTTACCCAATAATGTTCCAGGATGCACATTTAATTATAGAAATCATCAGGTTAGTTTTTTGTAAACTCTGTTGATTAATCACATTTTGGATTTGGAACGGATGAATTATTTTGCCTTATTTTCCTGCAAAGACTCCTGGTATTGTGTTGGAATATGACATATGTGTTAGTCTCTGGTCCCTTCGTTATTGTTTTTTATTTGTTTGTTTTTTGAAGTGTTTGAATCATCCTCTAGCCATTTCATATACTCTATTACGCTTAAAATTTAAAACTCTTTGTTAACATAATTATTTTTAACCCCAGGGATATTTGGTGTAAACTTGTATGTTGCATCCTACGCTTCCTTAAAGGATCTCAAGTTCGATTCTATTTCTGGTTTCTTTGTATTGTGCACTTCTGCAGTAACCTGTAAACTCCTACACTATTTGTCTTCATTGCCTTATCCATCTGAGCTGGCAATGGATTTTGTGGTGCTCTGTGAATCACTGGTTGCTCTAGATTATGTCCATTTCTTTCATGATCATTAACTGTGTTTACTGTATATTGCCTTGCCAGAGCTCTTTCTTTTGATAACACACGCTATTGGGAGATTTACTTCTGCATTAATTAGGCTTTTCACCAGCTGTGTTCTTTCACTATCTCTAGCTGGGTTGTTATGTCCAATATTCTCCACTTGTGATGTATATGGAATCTCAGTTCTATGTATTTCCAATGTTAATTAATTCCGGTTGTTTTTATAAATTTCAGAGTTTGTAGTTTTGGAGGTTTCTTGTTACCCCTAACAAAAATTTATTTTACACACCCTTTTTCTTCATCACCTAAACTAGCTATTGCTGTAGTTTCAAAAATCATGATTGCTCTGGCATTTATATACCGGTAGTTATAAAACAGACACTCAATTTTATTTATATATTTTGTTGAGAAGTCAATTTCTTCTAAAGATGATATCAGATTATACGGTATATATACATATACATATACATATACATATACATATACATATACATATACATATACATATACATATACATATACATATACATAGATATAGATATAGATATATATAGATATATAGATATATAATCAAACTGGGTCTGTAAACTACTGGATGTGGGGTAATTAATAAAGGTCAGTTTGGTAGGGATCAATTGTAAAATGCCAAGTATTTTGTTCAATCACAATATTTATTGAATAGCTATTAAAAGAGGAAGATTCAATGGAATCAACGTGTATTATGTTTATTAAAGTCTACATTTGCTGTGTGTCTAATTGGATGAGGCTTACCTTACCTGTCCCTACAACTCTGTATTCTATTTGTTTTGCAATGTCTGCTTCTCTTGATTTTCCTTGTATTTGCACTTTTTCCTCCCTGAATTAGAGACTTTTCTGGTTGTTTTCCGTTTTTGTATTCAGTTTCCATGATCTACAGCAACTTGTTTAGCTTGAATTTGTTAACTTGCACAACTCCAGATTTTTGGTGTTTCATTTTTCTTGACTTCATTTAACTCTTTATTTTTTGTTTTCCAATTATTATTTCTATCTCCTCTCTTTCAAACCAAATATCTTTATGATGGTCTTTGACCAGCATTTACAATTTAATAGTAATTAAAAATTAAAAAAATAAAAATTGCAGTAAAAAAGGAAGAGTTTAATACAACAATTAATTGTTAGGGGAGGGAAAAAATATGGGACAATAAAACAGCATGTCTAATTAAATTTCTTTGCGCAGTTGTGTGATTTGGTAAAAAAAATTGGCCACTTGATATGTTAAGTGTAGGGTTAGTGACCCTTAAAAGCTAATGAACATAAACTTCATCTGCATGGCTCTTGTTATTTGGAAATGATTGGTGCAATCAAAGCACATCTTGAGGCATTGTAGAAGAGGCACCACATGAGGACATGTATTTATCTCCTTAGAACCACGGGGGCAAAATCTCTATGAATAAAGGGTCCCGTGAAATTTTCCTTCTAGTAAGGCTGATGGGAGAGCATCAACATGGACTCTAGAAAAGGCCCATCTATATTTGTTTAGTGTTAAATTGTACAAGTATCCCACAATGGAGGGCTTGCGACTGTCTAACAATTGGTGATAGGATTCAGGGGCGCTGGTCAGTGGTGGGATTCAAATTTTTTTACTACTGGTTCTGTGGGCATGGCTTGGTGGGTGTGGCGTGGCTTGGTGGGTGTGGCGTGGCTTGGTGGGCGTGGCGTGGCTTGGTGGGCGTGGCTTGGTGGGCGTGGCTTGGTGGGTGTGGCAGGGGAAGGATACTGCAAAATCTCCATTCCCTCCCCACTCCAGGGGGAAGGATATTGCAAAATCCCCATTTCCTCACGATCAGCTGGGACTCGGGAGGCAGAGAATAGATGGGGGCGGGGCCAGTCAGAGGTGATATTTACCGGTTCTCTGAACTACTCAAAATTTCCGCTACCGGTTCTCCAGAACTGGTCAGAACCTGTTGAAACCCACCTCTGGCGCTGGTGATATCATTCTGTCGATCAATGTGTCTGATTCTCTCTTTCACTATTGATTTGGCTTTCTCCAAGGTTAATTGGCCTAAATAGCCAAGACTGCAGATTTTTCCGCTATGCAGGTATGGTGCCAATGGGATTGGTAATTGTTTAACAGCAGCAAAAGCATCAGGCCTGTAGGCTCAAACATGATTCTAACGCCTGAGATTAGGATCCTAGTCCAGGCCTGAGCCTTAATACTAGGCACATTGGCTTCAAACCTCAATATTGCATTGGGGGGGCATTTTGGGGTGTCAAACAAGGTCCTGAGAAAATCTGATTGAATTGCTTCCTAAACCTTCAGGTTTATGTATGACCCGATTTGTATACCATATAACAGTTGGGCAACTGTTTTTGCTGTAAGCAATTTAACTGCTGCTGGGATATAATTTGCCCCTTGTTGCCTACAAAATTTAATTATTGCTTGTGAACTCTTTTGGGCAATAGAAGAGACATAATTTACCTGGGCTGTTAATTTTCTTGAGGACTGAAATACTATGCCCAAGTACTTAAAGCTTTTGACCTGTTCCAGTTCATGGGAATCAACTGTCCACTTGTGCTTTTGACTTTTGTTAGAAAAGACTAGCACTTTAGATTTGTCGTAATTGATTATTAATTGTTCTTCATTACACTAGGATGCCAGGGTTCTCAGTGCCCGGTTCCTGCCTACAAAAGACAAGGAGAGGAGAACTGCATCATCAGCATAAAGCAAAATTGGGAGATGTGTATTAGCTAGTTTTGGACTGTGGATGTCCACTCTGTGGAGGATTTTGATCAGAGAATTTATGTATATGTTAAAAAGCAATGGTGCAAGGATTCATCCTTGTTTCACCCCCTTGACGGACTCGATATCAAGTCAGAAAGGTTCTCTTCCCAGTTGCATCTTACTCATAGCGCAGTTTTATCGTATAATTAATGAACTGGGAGTGGGAGTTTTACCTATGGAGGATCTGAGCCGCGGTGGCACAGTGGTTAGAATGCAGTACTGCAGGGTACTTCTGCTGACTGCCGGCTGACAAGCCTTCCATCCTACCGAGGTTGGTAAAATGAGGACCCACATTGTTGGGGACAATATGCTGATTCTGTAAACCGCTTAGAGAGGGCTGTAAAAGCACTATGAAGCAGTATATAAGTCTAAGTGCTATTGCTATCTGCTCAGGATGTCCCAAAGTCTTACCCTTGAGATGTTGTCAAAAGCTACCTTGATATCAATAAAGGCTGCATATAGGTTCATGTTAAAGTAGCTTGTATATTTATCTGCCAGATGTTGGAGCGCTAGGCAGTGATCTATAGTAGAACATCCTAGTTGAAAGATCGATTATCCCCTCCTCTATTACCCAGGTTTGGAGTTTGGTAAATAAGTACCTGGAATACAATTTGCTAATGATATTTAATAGGCTACTTGATCTATAATTGGCTGGGTCATTCCTGTCACCCTTTTTGTATAGGGGGATGATTAGGGCATCTCCCCAGACTTTGGAATTTTGGCTGTGTGGTGGATGTATGAAAATAGAAATGCCAATACAGGAGCCCACCAATTTGAGTTGAATTTGATTAGCACAGGGGGGATACAGTCGCTCCCAGGAGGCTTTACCACACTTAAGCTGGTTGATGGTACCGTATTTATATAACTTCATTGCATGTAATTGGAGGCCACTGCGGTAATGAGGATGGTGATATATCCATCACGTAGGTGTTAGCATGCAGGTTGCAATAAAGGGCTTGGAAGTGATGTACCCAGATACTTGAGGTGGATACTACAATGGAGTTGTGCGTTGTTGTTGTTGGAACAGTTTGTTATGGTATGTCAGACTAGGGAGAGGTTTTTGGACCCTTGTGGCTTCAATTAACCGAGACCACTTTTTATGTTGATCTTTTTGGGGGGGTTTCTTAGCAGGGCCTTGTATTTTCTTTTCTCTTTTAGAACTTGACTGGAATCTGGTGAGTTGACCTTGAGCAGGGTAGTGTAGGAACCGGGTAGTACTGCTTTGGCAGTAATGCAGAATTGATCAAACAATTTCTTAGAGTGTTGATCCTTGTGATATACATCAAGCATTCTACTATTAGGCGAGTTCGTTGGGTCTGGGTATGCCCCTAAGTTGCAGAGGGTTGAAGAATACATGATTCCTTCCTCCGACTGAAACCACTGGGTTATCATATCTCTGTTAACCTTAACAAACTTAATAATTCATTAGAATTTCCAATTGTTAAGCCTGCAGTTGGAGGGTCGTTTATGTCCTCAGTCTCCATATCTCCCAACATAGTCCAGTTCCTCTTTAAGGGAGTGTTATTTGCTGTCAACATGTAAAATTGTTGATTCACGAGGGCAAATTCTTAGGATAGGTTTACTCCAATTCAACCAGCAAAGCTATAAGCATACAGTGAGGCCCTAATGACAGTCATGAAATGACTTCATTATAGGGCTTTCATTTGGAGGAATTGAGCCATTGTCCAAAGAAGAGTTAGGTGAGGGTCTTATTGGAGGGGGGGGGAATCTGTGATCTTGGCTTGGCTTCCTCATGCTTTGTCATTTTCTGCTACTCCAGTCTATGGTTCTAGTTAGCAATAGCAATAGCACTTAGACTTATATACCGCTTCATAGTGCTTTACAGCCCTCTCTAAGCGGTTTACAGAGTCAGCATATTGCCCCCAACAATCTGGGTCCTCATTTTACCAACCTCGGAAGGATGGAAGGCTGAGTCAACCTTGAGCCTGGTGAGATTCGATCTGCCAAACTGCTGGCAGCTGGTGATCAGCAGAAGTAGCCTGCAGTACTGCACTCTAACCACTGTGCCACCACGGCTCTAGTTGATGATAGCTACCTCTTGTGAGGACCGTTTTAAGTTTTTAAATAATAACGGCCCTCCTCCTCATTGTCATGTTCTCAATCATTTTTCCATCCTCTTGCAGTAAGTACTCTCAACTCTAGTAAGTGGCTGCCTGTATTATAGTTGAGAGAGCTAAAAAGTAAGTTTTGTGACATAAAATGTTTGGAATTTTACCTTTAGTTCACCTTGTTTGTTATTGGCATACATCACTTAGCTTGTCCCAGTCAAACCACAGTTGATATTAATACTGTGTACTATAAATTAAAAAAAATCCTACCCAGTTTATGGTATAACATTTTAAATTTTCAGATTTTGTGCAGCCTCCTGTATGAAAATCCTCTTTCTTTGTTCTGTCTGATGATGGGCATTTATGTCTTATATATAAAGGTTGTCATAATGATTTCCAACACTGGGGACATATGGAAAGATGATACAAGCTATCTCTTATAGAGTTAATTCTTTCCCAATCAACAAAACTTACAACACAGTTGATGGGATCACTCAATGACTTTCAAGCTGTCGGTAAAGAACTACTCGCTTTGGCTGCAATTCTGTTCAATGGGCTTTAAGCAGCTAACTACTTACATGTCTGCAATCTTTCTGTATTTCAGTTTATTGTACAGTGATAGAATTCCTATTGTATTTGTAATAAATAATAAAGTAACTGGATTGCTCAAGACTGATAATCAGGTATGCTACTGCGGTTCATTTCTCTTTAATCATAATATTCTTAGCTTAACCTTTTTTTACCTTTGCTTCTTTCATGCACACTTTTATTACCCTGAAATTTTAACTTACGCTAATTAAATTTTATATTCAGCTGTGCAATATTTTAAACTAATAGTGTGATCTTCAGTACAATTTTAATCCTTATAAACGTTATACTCTAGATTTATAATCAAGATTACTGCTATTTTATATTCATGGAAACAAAACCTTTTCCATTGTTTTTGATATACTGATGTTATGTTCATTCACAGATACAGATGTGTCTTTAATAACATCTCTTGAATATAATCCAGATATCCTTATGATTCAGATACATTTCAGTATTTTTTTCTGTTTTAATAAATGCACACAATAAATACATTCAAACAAGCTATATGTTTGGTGGGGGCTCCTAAGAAGCTATTATGTTTGCATTATAAGCTTTAGGAGAGTAGGGAATAAATACAAACAAAACTTTTCACACAGAGTATCACCAACTTTCCTATATAGAATGTATAGATTCTATGAATGCATACTTCAGGTTCATCTGATGCATTCTGCAGAGAAAGAATCAGTCCTTCTTTTGGGCCTTTTAACTTCTTGTACATACATTTTTCTGTTCACTGTAAAGTTGTGTTTTAGAACTCTTTTAGCTCCATAGTTAGCTTTTTAAACTTGTTTTAAAGTGTGTCTTGGATGTTTGCATTAAATCTTCAGTTTTCAAATTGCATTTAAATTTCTTAGAAGTTTTAATCCCTTTCATATGTTTTACATACGAATAGTACTTTTGAATTCTAACAAAAGGGAAGTAGGCTGGATGAATAAGTTAAGGATCACATTCATAACCTCCAATTCTAATTTAAAATAATATATGCATGACTTTTCTTAACATGCACATAAACTTTATATCTGTGTGATTTGTACAGTATGCATACAAATAATATAATAGCAAAGCCCCATGAAGTTCTCTTATATTTATTTAAGCAAAACACCTGTATTTTAATTTCAGTTCTGTAATTCTGTGAAGAATACATTTAGACAGACACACATTTGCTTATATTAAGATTATAATGCCATATGAAACAAATGTGCTATTCGATTTTTCATTCATCTACTTTCCCACACCTAAGCTTTTGCTTGTTCATATTTGCATTGCAATATTTAACTACACCTCAGTCATACATTCACTCAAAACACAATCAGCCATCCACCACCATTCATGCATAGCTTAAATATATGTAGCAATCTTTGAGCCATCACCGGTCCTTATTCCCACCTATCAAATGGTTTCTTCAGATGAGAAATCCAAGTAGCCAGCAGGATCAGATTAGCAATGAAATAGACTACTTGGGGCTCTTGGTCTTATTAACTTTTTATTTATTTTTTCTGTATTACTCTTGCTTTATGTGAAAAACCTAGATGTGGTCAGTGCGTTCAAAGTCTTCAGAGGTGAAGCAGCCTTCAGTATCTGAGGATGGAGTTTGCCTTATCTCAGTACCTACTGTCTTTCCTCTGTTCTACTCCACAAGTATGAAGGCAATCAAAACATACATGTAAATACTTGTGTCATACATATGCCAGTTCTCAAGATGCCAGGCCTTCTTACAGCCTTCTGTGGGATGCGTACTCAGGATCCTTACAAAATGGTGTAAAATGTCCGTCTTAATACCTTGTGCACCTCTTTTTGTGGACACAGCATGACTAAATCTTAAGTGGGGTCAGGAAGGGACTGGCCAGGAAGAGGCAAGCACATCAGTGCTCACTGCCAGTCTGTCTAAATGTTTGTCTCTTGTGCTATCAAGCAGAGGGACAATTGCTACCAACCTTAATCTGGGCCAAAGTATCAGACCAGGTATGTCATTATTGGGCATTACATGAAAAATCGTAACATTTTAGATCTGGAATAGTTTTTTTTCCAGTTCATTTGGATCAGTCCCAGGACAAGGGAAAAATGATTAAACCCTTAACAGATTGCCATTCTGACATTGCTTCAGCACTTTCAAGCAAAGGAGAATCTACCACCTTTGGAGGCAGTTTTAACTTATATTGTTAAGCTATTTCTCCACATATTCAACAAAGTCTGTTTTTCTATATTTCAATCCTGCAATGTCTTATGCATTATAGCTATTCAAATAGTTAAATGATGTTACCATATCATAACTCCATGACTCTCTTCTGCTGAGGTGCATAAGAGCTCTCTGCATCAGATACATTCTCTTCTCAACCCCACTAT
>QLTV01003097.1:2773618-2789532 GCA_003457575.1 Thermophis baileyi
AGGAAGATGTCTGCCTGGCTGGTTGAAAGTGCTGAAGAAGCTAGTCACAGTTCTCCTGGCCCAAGCCCTCGTCGCCACTGTTAGATAGTGGGTAGAGATGACAGGAGACAGACTTCCAAAGCAGCTCTTTATTTCAGCTCCCCCCCCTCAATAACTGGAAGAAAAGTGTTAGATAGTGGGTAGAGATGACAGGAGACAGACTTCCAAAGCAGCTCTTTATTTCAGCTCTTGTGTAAGCAACCAGCAAAGAGCAGTCTGACAGCTTGCCCTTTTATAGGGAGCTGTCAGACAGACCAGCCAATAGCGTTTGAGCTTTTTCCCGCTCAAACGCTGGACCTGGTTGGAACCATGCAACACAGTTGAAACAGTTAGAACATAACACAGTGGCTGTGTGTGAACACCAAGAGTAGCTGACTTTTAACTTGAGAAAATCTTTCCCTAAGCAATCCCTGTCTGGGATTACTTTGTTCATGTCAGGAGTATAAATTAATCCTGCAGTTCATTTAAACAACTAGCTGTTGGAATTTCTGGCCTATCTATTAAAGGCAATCTTTCAAATTGCCATTCCTCACTAATGCAGTGGTCCCCAACCTTTGCAGCTTGGCAGCCCGGCTGGGGGTGGGGAGGAGAGGGGAACTGGGCCTTGCAAGCATGCAGCTCCACTCACAGAAGATAGAAGACTTTGGGGCACGGTTTTTGTGCTCCATTAGCTTCTCTGCGCCAAAAGCTTTTGCAAAGGGACTAAAGGCCTGAAGCAGCACAAAATTGCCCCCTTGAAGCTTTTCAGCCGTTTTCAAAAGCTTTCGGTGCGGAGAAGGCTTTGGGGGGCGCAGTCTTGTGCTCCTTCAGTCTAACTGAGGCTCCTGACGCTCCAAAAGCAGATCAGGAGTCCTGCGCAAGCAGCCTCAGTGAATTAGCAAAGCTGAGCAGGGCACACTCGTCCTACTCAGCCTCTGCTCTCACCGCTCCACTTGGGCATCGGGAGCAGGCGGCTTGGCAGCCCAGCTATGGGGGGGGGAGAAGGGAACTGGGCCACGCAGCTCCACTCATGCAAGAGAGAAGCATTTAGGGCGCCGCTCGTGTGAGTGGAGTTGCTTGTGCGGCCCAGTTCTGAATAGGACACGGCCTGGTAGGTGGCCACGGTCTGGGGGTTGGGAAGCTCTGCTCTAATGCATCCATCCTGCACAGAACGTAGTTCCTAAGGTAGTGGAAATGACTCCGTTTCAGGAATTGATAGAGATATATGCCCAACACCAGTGTTTCTCAAATCTCTCAAATTTTAAGAGGTGGGGACTTCAACTCCCAGAATTCCCCAAACAGGCTGGAAGTTGAAGTCCACAGCTCTTAAAATTGCCAAGTTTGAGAAAACCTGCCCTAAACAATCCCCCTGAACAAGTAAAAAGACCCAAAAACAAAACGACACCATTTCCAAACAGGTTTATTAAAGGAAACAAAGCAGTTCTGTTCTATTTTTATTTTGTTTTGTGATGAAGATTCGGTCAGCCACAAACTCAAGCCGGAGAGGTTTTTCCCTTATATATTAGAACTACCTGTCAGTCACCCTTAGAAACTCTTAAGTGATTTCTAACTTGTCTACATTACGGCCTGTGAGTTTTATCTTCATGGGGCTAATGACAGCATAAGAGCTTCCATGTTTTTTCTCCTTTGTTCCGGAGTAATAAAAATCCATCATTGAATCAGTTTGCCATCGGTTTCCCAGCAGGCTAACAAAAGTGCTAATGGTGAAAAAGAATATAGAGAAAGAGGGAACTCAAGGATGACACTGAATTGATAGAAGGATAAACTTCCCAGAGCTACACCCTAGTTCTGCCTCTTATCTTTGGATTTTTGTTAAGAAAAAAGAAAACTGTAGAAAAAATTAGGGTAGGATTAACCAGGTGTCTTTTCATAGTCTTCAAAGCAGAGATTTACAGAATAGTAGTTTACTCTCACCTACAGTCCAGGCAAATGCAACCCAAAACTTCATGTATTTTCAGGTTTCTGTTATCAGCCCAGTCTCACAGAGTTTGAAATTAATGTAAAATTTCCCACCTGGAAATTCATCAGATTCAGACAACCAAGAAAGCCAGTGAGCTAAGTGGCCTCTAATATTAACAATTCTGACACCTCAATTTTAATTCAGAAGAGCTATTGCCAGTTGAGCAGCTTTAACTCTGGATTCAATTATTATTTATTAAATTATTATTATTATTTATTAAATTTGTATGCCGCCCAACTCCCAAGGGACTCATAATTATCTTATGAGTTCCCCATTTTATGTGTTTGTGTTTATTACTGCTGTTCTGAAGTATGCCATTAACACTTCCCCTCTTCCCCTCCAAGCGATTCCATACTTTTCATTGACTTCGAATATCCATGCTAGAACAAAACGGAAGATGACTTGGGCTGAATATGCTGTGATGGTCCACTATTCTACACAAAGCAAAGCAACATACAGCTCAGTAGGACAATAGTGATTCAGACAGATGATCATTTGCTACAGCAAAAGCTGGGAAGCACTTGCACATATTTGCATGGAAAGGGATAAATAAATCCCTTTTCTCCTACATTAACTAGAACGCTGCATGTTTGTGGTAAAGTATTGCATTAACAAGTGATGAGATGGACATACATCTTCATCCCATTAGCACATTCGAGACATCTTAGGCCAGTGATGGCGAACCTATGGCACGTGTGCCACAGGTGGCACGCGGAGCCATATCTGAGGGCATGCGAGGTGTTGCCCTATGTCAGCTGATTTTTGGCCTTCCGGAGGGCAGGGGGGGAGGTCATTTTCGCCTTCCCGAGGCTTCAGGAAAGCATCCTGAAGCCTGGGGAGGGTGAAAAATGGCCCAACGGCCCAACCGGAAGTTCGTTTCCGAACCGGAAGTTGGGCCATTGGGCCATTTTTTACCCTCCCCAGGATTCAGGAAACCCTTACCAAAGCCATGATAGAAGATATTGTGCAGTTTGTGAGCTGAGGAGAATTAAACAGGAATTCTGATTCTCCCCATTATTCAAACAGGTTTTTGGCCACAGCAGCCACAAGCATGGACAGAATGCCATCCTAGGTAAACAGTCAATGAAATGCCATAGAGATTCCCATTGTAAAAACAATGCCTGTCTCACAAAATTCTTCAAAGCTTTAACAAGCCTCTTTTGTAAATTCAGTATAAGGAAATTATCCGGGTCACTCTCTTAGATTGATATTTGTATATCCTTTTTAATTATTAAAACATCAGCCAGTTTCTTTTATATGTCCACTACAACATATTTTCCCATACCATTCTTTTAGTCTGTCATTTTTAAAACTACTTTCAAATCAGTCTAAATCATGTCTGGTAATACTTGTTCCTCTTTCATAGCACCTTTTAAATACAGATGGCCCACATAGGCAAAAAAAACCCTCTTAAAATTAGCTTCTGGACCCATTATGCAAAAATATCTTTCAATATGTCCAATGTTAAAATATTTTGCTTCATTTTGTATTAGTAAATCAAGAGTGTTTGTGTATTCTTTTTTTACTGTGTTTTTATTTTTTATTTCCTTTTTATTTTTTATTTTTTATTTTCTTCACCTTCTATTTTTTCTTTTAATTCTTTTCTTTTCTTTTTCACTTTGTACACTGGTACCTTGGTACTCCACTGCTTTGAAACTCATCAAATTTGGTACTCAGCGCATTTTGATGTGAAAATTTTGTCCCAGTACTCATCATTTGTTTGGTACACAATGCACAAGCTAGAATTTATCGGTGTCAGCTGCCTTCTGACTCACTACATGATTCCTTATGGGAAAAATTTGTTTGGTACTCATCATTTTTGATACTCATTGAGCTTCCCGGAACCAATTAACGATGAGTATCAAAGTACCCCTGTATTAGATTTTATGGATATAAATTGTCATCTTTAAAAAATTGTAAAAACAATGACACTGACATTACTCATCTCAAAGGCAAAACTGGCTTCTCTTCAGAAGTGAAAATTATAAAGAAGGAAAATGTGTATAGCAATAAAATATGAAGATGCTTCTGTAGTGTTAAAACTGTCAGTGGATGAGGATTTTAGCTGCTGGACCAAAAACAAATCTAGAATGCTGCAAGTATTTCAGAATGTTCTGTTTCTTATGTTTGATCATGCCTGGTGGAAGACTTTCTCACAAATCCTTCATTTCTAGGTGTAGAAGGGCTATTCAGAGGAAGGGAAAGAAACACGGAAAGGGAATAGGCTTCCAAGGCTAGATTGAAATCACCAAATAGAGGTTCTCAATATCCAGGCTAAAGGTGTTTTGAATAATGCTGTTTATGTCAATCCTGTTGGCCCGTTAGTCCTTACAAAACCAAGAACAGCCCAGTTTGTTTCCACTTACATGCAAATAAATGTTTTTGTATAGCTTCTTCCTTCTACTCAATCTCAACATTCCAGGTTTCGGTTCCTGGTTGCAGGAAGGCCAGGGGAGATAGACAAGATTCAAAGCAAGGAAACAAAAATGTTATCCCAGCAAGAAGAGAAAGAGATGGCAGGAGACAGAGAAGCTCAGCTGCTTTTCTGTTCAGTGATGGCTCCCACGGAATTACTACTGGAGTGCTTTAAAGCCAAGCAGCCATCGATTTCTCCCTCTGTCATTAAATAGAATTGAATCTGGGAGCTGTGAAGCTCATAAGAAGTCCCAGGTAATAAGAAAAAGGAGATTGACCATGCTAGCAAAAACAACTAAGCAAAAAGCTAAGATGTGTGCGAGCAGAATGGGCTTTCTTGGTTTACAGGACTCGCTGTTCCTTTCCAGCCCAAGAACAAAAGGAATCACAGCATGAGAGGGAAAGAAAAACCTTTCTTTATCCACTCGAAGCCTATCTTATCACAAGTACTTTCCCCCCCCCCCCAGTAGCTATGCAGAAGCTTCTTAGAAATCCCAAACGAGGTTAGTGTAGCCCAATTGAACAATGGACTTTGGAGGCCAGAAGTCCAAACTTAACACTTGTCTATAAACCTTTAAAGTAGCCGTGTCTTTCCCCAAGCCACACAGCTGCCCTTCATGGACTAGGGTGCCCTATATACTCCCATAACTTCCAAACCACCTTTACAGAATCAAAGCATTACAAAACCTCACACTGAACTAGGGACCCATCATGATAAACATTAATTAATTAATTAATTAAGCTCCCTTTGCAGTCTTTTCAGCTAATAAACATCCCGACTTCATCTTGCAATAGCAGACTTTTAATTTGTGGCCGCTCTGAGGTTTTTTTCCGCTCCTTTTGTTGTTGTGCTTTATTTTCCATTGATTTCTAGTCTTATCTCTCTGTGTATTTATTTTGATTAGCAATTCGACAAATAACATACTTCCCTGTAGGGTATGTGGATTATTTGGCTATTTCATCTACGAAACCATTTTCCACTCATCATTATTTTTGTGTTACAGGAAAAAAAACCTGGTTGTTGTAAGTCACAAGAGAGCTTACTTTCAATGCTTATTTACTTTTTTTTCTGTTTCCTCCCCAGCTTACAAATACACACTTTCGAAAATCTATTAACAAAAGCCTATTTTGAACAAAATGCTGCCTTTTAAACCTGGTTAAAAAACAGGCAAAAGAGAAAAAGAATTATCAAGGATGAACATGACAAATATTCAATATACTGACCAGAAGCTTTCACTGGCTTCCTTTTGTCCAGTTGCAGCCTTGCTTCAATGGATGGAGGTCCAAAAATGCAACTGATGGCATCAGTTGACATCATAGGATCAGTCATGAGCCTCTGATTGGAATCAGCCCACATGACCATTCAGTGTTCATAATAATGTTATTAAATTTTACAAAACGTATGTGTAAATAGCAACATAAACTGGCAATCAAGGAAAAGATAAAGATTAAAGCAAATGTGCCACCAATGTTCCTGCCTTTTTCAAAAAAAAAAACCTTGGCAGGTAAAGACTGGTGTAACTGGTAAAGTCTTTCCCTGTTACCTGGAAAAAAGTAGATGAGTTTTGATAAGTACATTCAGCAATAATTCCTAGACCAAAGAAAGCAGATAAGCAATGTGAGAAAATTTTATTTTTTTGCTAACAAAACCTTAACATCCAAGCAAGGACCACTTTGACCTTGATAACTGCTGGAAGTATTTTTGCTGAATAACACAAAGCTGAAAGTGCAGGTTGTGAAGGCAACTGGACCAGGGGTGGGTTCCTCCCGGTTCGGACCGGATAGCCCGAACTCGTAGCGACCCGCTGGTGACGTCACTGAAGTGGATCGGCTGGTGTCGGTCCGTGGGCACCATCTTTTTTTTGTGAATTTTTTGCAAATTTTTTTACTGTTTGGAAGGTTTTTCCTCTTCTGCTGCTTGAAAAAGGGCCCTCCCGCCCACCCCCGGGTTTATACTGACCTTTATTCCGTCACCCGAAGCACAGCTGATCAGCTCCTCAGCTGTGTTTTGGGCTGATTGCAGCTACTGAGCATGAGCGGAAGCAAAATTGCGCGAGGGAACGTCGCGATGTGAACCGGTGGGGAAGGCAAGTGGAACCCACCCCTGAACTGGACACTTGTTCTTTCAGTTGGACCAAAGCTCTACTGGCAGGGTCGACCAAAACATCCGTGTGACCACCCAGAATCCTCTAGAATCCAGATGATTCTATGTGATACTATGTGATATATTCCTCACATTCAGACACTCTCTGACGAATCCCTGCCATTCCTTGATCAAGCATTATACTTGCCTTCCCCAAAGGAAGGCAACTCACTTTTGTGCCTCACCTGTTAACTGGCAACTACAATAGTACTGTACTCCTTCCTCACCAAAAAGGATCCAAGCAACTAGAATTTCTATAGACTCTGAGGACTCCACTGGAAAAGCTGCCACTTGCAGTTCAATGGCTTACTTCATGGGAATTTTGTCTACAACTTGTATTCTATTCTATTCTATTCTGTTCCGTTCCGTTCCGTTCCGTTCCATTCCATTCCAATTTTGAGAAAATATAATGGGTGTCCCACAAAATAAGGCACCGAGTGTTTTATTTACAATCTGATTTTTTTTTTCTTTCTTTCTTTAGGCTACAAATGTTGATTTCAAATTTCCTCTATCCTATTCTTAGGAGGCAATGGGTCCCATCCTTCTGCTGTTTTGCTATTTCAATCTTGTAATAAATCAGCAAAAGCTATGGAATTTAAACCACCCAGAGTTCAGCCAGCCAATCTAATGCTACTCTATGTTTTTGGTAGTCTACTGAAACATGACTGCTGGGACCAGCTGTGTTCTTTTGCAGAATACCAGCAAAAGAACCAACTGGAGTCTGGGGGAAAAGGGTATCTGTCTGAAATGGCCAATAAGCACCTATTTCCTCCCATCCATTGCTGGTCACATAACTTGGACATCATCACTTGTATACCACTTTGTAGCTGTCATCGGACATTGCTGGTTTACAGGGGGAAATACATCAGTACAGCTACTGATGTTTAAGGCCTCTCTCATTTATGGGCTGCAGAAGAGATTAAGGCAACATCTCACAGCAGAACATGATGAGATCCGAGTTAAATGCAAATAGAAGAAGGACCTCAGTCCAATCTATTTTACAGGATGGTGTTTGTGAGGATAAAATGAGGAGAGACACCCGACACATGCATACAGTGTAAGCGTAATATATCAATACACAATAAATAATCCCTTCCAAGGCACACAAATAATCCCTCCCCACTTTCTTCTTCCTCCAATGGGTCACTCTGCAGGCTTTGCTGAAGTTCTCCTCGTTCTCCAAGGCCTCAATCTCAAATTCTCCACTTCCTCCTTTTTCATGCTGGATTGCACCTTGCCTCCAACCTCATTCCAGTCATTCTCTTTCTCCTCTCTGGTGGGTTAAATAGAGTTCTCTTCCAGCAGAGTTATATTGCCCTCCACTCCCCATAACTGACCCATCCAACCTCCCCTCCTATTGTAACCCCATAGCATTTCAAAGAGAAGAGGGGGCTTCGTATCACTTGCCACCTCTTGATTCCTGTTTTAATATGTCTCTTGGTTCCATCGTAGCATTTTTTTTTTTTTTTGGAATTGGGATGGCAGGCTGTTGGGACAGGAGCTCTTCTCCCTGACATGTGGGGGTGGGGGGGGAAGGCTATTTGAAATGTAAATGGCAGATTTCAGCAGAACATGTCTGCTGAACATGGGGAATGTCCTTAGGCGCAGCAAGAGTCCTTGTTGCCCTCTGCACAAGTCATTGCCTACCTACATGGATTGAGCCTGTGTGTCACATCCCGTCTACAAAAGAGCAAGGCTTTAGGATTAGGATTCTAGAAATGCTGTGGCTTTCCTGGCACAAAGGGGTTAACGATAGAGGCACTGATGAACTGCCAGGCAAGACAGCAGGCAGGAGGAAGCAAAGAGGCCGTTTTATTTATAGAGTTCACTTTCCTGATCATCACCTGCAATGAAAATAGGCTTATTTTTAAACAGACCCTTTTCCTCCTTGTCAAAACAAATGCACATTAACCGGGGAAGGGAAAAACTCACAAATCGAATATTCTGTGCACTGTTACCACGAATCTTACAGAGAGACAAGCTCTACAGCTGGGGAACTATAGTTTGTGTGGACAAACTGGCCATGACCCATACATTGAAACTGGGATCTGTTCTCTTCCCTCCCCCCCCTTCCCGTGACTTGTATTCAAAATATATTGGATGTTGAATGTCCACTCCCATTGTTCCCAGCCAGGTAAATGGGGATAATGGGAACTGCAGACAAACATGGGCACCTGATTAGGGAAGGTTAATAGAATTTAAAGACCAAAAAAATCCACTAAATTATAGAATTTTGAACATTGTCTTCCTTTTTGCCAAATTAGGTGAATTTTTCACACTGAACTCCAGAAGAGTTTTTGGAAGAGCCTTTTGCAAACTGGAACCTGCCACAGTACCACTTTTGTAGGATCTTTACATTATAGCTATTAAACAACCTTATGTGGTCCATAAGTACCCTAGTTATCATTAGTTCCCAATCAAGCAATGTATTTATCTTGATGTAGTATATCTTTGTCTCAAGCAATTAAAATTTGAGACTAATGATATATATCTTATCGAATAATAAACAATTGGCAGTTTGGGAGAATATAAACCAAATAATATTTAAAGCTAATGTAGAAAACAATCAAATAATAAACAGTCGCAATGAAAGGAAGGCAAAGAATTCGGAGAGGAGCATCTTTGTTTCAATGAGAGCTAAGCAGGAGGTTCAGAAAAGAGCACATTTAATTCACTGTGACAAAGACATAAGATTTGGAAGGTTATACAATTAGGTCAATAGGAGATTGGCCTGGAGTGCAGAGAATGAATGGGGAAAGGGCTTGGAGAGAGTAATATGGGACATAGGTGAAATTTTAAAAAGTGGTCCATTTTATACAATGTTCGACTATAGGAGAAAGCAGAAATAGAGGGATTCTTGAGGAAAGCCAGAAGGTCGAAGGTTGTGTGTCATAAGAGGGAGGGAGGGGGAGGGGGAAAGAGAGAGGGAGAGGGAGAGGGAGGGGGAGAGGAGGGAGAGAGATTTACAAGATGTAGCATACACCTACATATATGCTAAGGGAAGCATCTTTTGCACAAATAATACTTAATGGAGAAATATATAGGGAAAATACTTTTAGGCTGGAGACAGAAATGGATGGGGGAGCAGAAGAATCACTTTTCCTTTGCAGCTTGTGCCCCACATTCTGGTCCTACCAGGTCAATTTTAGATGGAGCTTCCAACAGTTGGAAGGAGAGGAAGATCTGCATTTCTTCTGAATGGTTTCAGCTCTGGAAAAGAAAAGAGCAACAAAGCAGGAACAAGCTCACACTAACCAAATTAATCAAAAACAGACGGTGGTTTTGCTTTTCGTAAGAAAATAAGAGGTCTGAAGCAGAAGCATCACTAGGTGATCCTTGCCTTCCGACAATCAGAGGACAAAGCAAGCAAACTCCTTCCAGGCTCCTTCTGGTTCACAAAAAAGATTCAAAGATAAGCAGTGATTCTGAGGAACAAAAGGAATGGCCTGGAAACCTTCACAAAATCTTACTTTATGTTATTTGGCTACCTCTGCTATTGTTTTCCCAGAACCCAATAATCTGTAATGGAATGGGAAGAGCTGAGGGGAAAATCTGAGTAATCTTCATTGGGAAAGATCACCGTTGGGTCCTTTTTAGCATCATTTTATTTCCTGTACCTACTAGAATTGCAATACTGTAATAGGGTGTCTTTGAAGGAAGTATTAACGGCAATCTGCTTGTCTCAAACTGGGGGCCTGTTCCCAACCAGACATGCCTGGCTGATTCCATCTAGTGCATAAAAACCTCCCTTCTGATTGAGAAAGGAACTTGTTCCCTGCAGACAATGTTTTTGATGTGTTGGCTTGACGACAGTATTAAAGCTGCAAAAACTTATGCCAAACTGGGGATATAGCTTAGAAGGTGGGGAGCAGATTCGGTAACAGTCATCGTTTCAAATTACCACCAGCATTAAAACCCACAATTTTATACAGTACTTGGGTGCATATTACGGGCTTCATTAGAAATCAAGACTGAGAACTCCTACTCAATTCTTAGTGGGATTATTTGAAATAAAAAGTAAATCCTTGGTAAAATATTCCATTTGTTCTGCCAGCATTCTTCTTAGCCAAGACAACAGGTTCAGCTGTCTTCCATCTTAAAATAACTATTGTTATATTTTTCCAGATCTGTAAATGATTTTTTTAAAATAAATTGTTATTGTTTCTAATTAAATAAATAGGTTGGTTTAAAACTAATTTAATACTTAGATTAAACCAAGTTATTTCTTTCAGAAACTGTTTTTCCTCTTCAGATAGGTTCCCTGTAATTATCTGATTCCAATATCCTGATAGCAAACTGTACTATTGTCAGGGGTGGGTTCTAACTTACCTCGCTGCCGGTTTGCTTCCTCCCACGCCTCGTGGGCGTGCACGCACTTTGCACGCGCGCACATGCGCAGTGACAAAAAATCAGAAAAAAAATCCCCCCCCCAAAAAAGCCAAAAACAAGATGGCGACACATGCACAGTGCCGGAAACCTGGCTTCTGCGCATGCGCAGAAGGAAAAAAACCAGAATTTTTTTTTTAAAAAAAAGATGGCGGCGCCCACAGACTAGCACCGACCGAACCAGATCCGTGACGTCACTGTGACGTCACCAGCGGGTTGCTACTGGTTCGGGCGATCCGGTCCGAACCGGGAGGAACCCACCTCTGACTATTGTATACTTTTTATTTTATATTTGGTTTTAGATTGTGAGTTCTAGTCCTGCTAAGCCAGCTGGGTGATCTTGGGACAGTCACTTTCTCTCAACCCTTGGAAGGAAGCAGTGACAAACCGCTTCTGAAAAACTTTGTCAAGAAAACTGCAGGGAGTTGTTCAGGAAGCCTCCAAGAAGCAGACACAATTGAATGGAAGGTGTGTGTGTGTGTGTGTGTGTGTGTGTGTGTGTGTGTGTATGCGCATGCGCATGCGCATGTGTGTGTTTACATTTGTAAGGCTACCCAATTCAAAATGACTCTGAGCAATGTACAATGTTAAAAACTTAAAAAGTAACAAACATTTTTTTTAAAAAAAGCAACATACAGTATAAGACTTAATATATCCCGCACACCAAGAATACTGTTGAGGACCCACCATCAGCTAGACCAAGGCCTTGGCAAAAGTTACATTTTAAGAGCTTTGTTTAGAAAGTCAGGTTGGGAGCCACACAAATCTCAGGAGAAATGCTGGTTCAGAAGGCAGGAGTAATGACAGAAAATGCATGATTTCTGGATCCCATCAGATGAGACTCTTGTATTGATGGGACTCAAAGCATGCTGATTTAGTCAGATTGAATAGGAAGGGCTGATACAGCAAGAGAAGAATTCTGCCACTTTCCATTTCTAACTAGAAAACATGGGCAGAGCAGCCATCAGCTTTCGGCTGTATTTGGGTTAGGGTTAGATGTCCTGTTGTTCCTACTCTCCAGAATTGGTGGGTGGTTGTTGCACATTAGAATAAACTGGAAATGCAGATTTGGGTGACATCACACACAGTCAGACCAACAGACTTGCATCCAATCTTGCAAAAGAAGACTCAGAAAAGAAGACAGTCAAGCAGTGAACTATATACCCCAATCAAGGAACTACCGACTTAAACAAATAAACAGTAAATAACAGTCCAATCAAGGAATTACCCAAAAGAAAACAACAAATCCCACCAACACTGACAGGGCAAGCATTTGTATATAAACCGAAAGAAAACCTCACTCCCTTCTAGCATTGATGATGTTACCTTGCTGGGTAGTGAAAGGTCTGCAAAAAAAAAAAAAACCAAACAATCAAGCTCAGAGAGCACCGAGAACTTCATAAGTCTCTTAGCAATTGGATCTCAAATATCTGCAAAAGTTCCATATCCTGATTTGTAAGAGATAAGATGAGTTAGGGGAAAATGTGATTAATAAAAAAACATTTGCTACTGAATAGCAATAGCCCTAGCACTTAGACTTTTATGCTGCTTCATAGTGCTTTACAGCCCTCTCTAAGCGGTTTACAGAGTCGGCATATTGCCCCCAACAATCTGGGTCCTCATTTTACCCACCTCGGAAGGGTGGAAGGCTGAGTCAACCTTGAGCCTGGTGAGATTCGATCTGCCAAACTGCTGGCAGCCAGTGATCAGCAGAAGTAGCCTGCAGTACTGCACTCTAACCACTGCGCCACCGCGGCTCGTATCGAACGATTATTGTTTCTGCCAGTGTTTGGTCTGAAAACAGGTAGCATTTGAATTTGAACAGTGTGCTCTTAACATACAATCAGCTATTATTCATACTTATAACAAGTCTCATCTCTTCCACTCCAACGTCTCATTATGAACATTGGTGTGGTCTCTTCATCTGCTTTTACCAACAGACTTGTTAATGGCACCACTCATTACATTTCCTGCCACATGCAAGCTGTAATTACACTAAATTTTACTTAATTAAAATGTTCTGAATTTTTGCTATTAAATGTTATTTCTCTATCCTGAAACTTTTGGGATAGTGCAGGCTAAAAAATCCTATTAAAGAGACAAGAAGATGAGTGGGAAACTCAAGTGGTGCAGAAACGTGCCTGAGTTTTGATCCACACACTACCCTTAGGACAGCTGTGAAATTCAAACTTTTCCCCTACCAGTTCTGTGGGCGTGGCTTGGTGGGCGTGGCAGGGGAAGGATACTGCAAAATCTCTATTCCCACCCTACTCCAGGGGAAGGATACTACAAAATCCCCATTCCCTCCCCACTCCTGGGGGAAGGATATTGCAGAATCTCCATTCCCACCCCACTCTGGGGCCAGCCAGAGGTGGTATTTGCCTGTTCTCCGAACTACTCAAAATTTCCGCTACCGGTTCTCCAGAACCTGTCAGAACCTGCTGAATTTCACCCCTGCCTTAGGAATAAAGCAGAGTTCTAACTAAACAGGACTAGAATCTTAAACTTCAGAGAAAAATTTCTAGAATGAGCCAGTTTGTAGCTCATGAATGAGGAAAAAAATCTGCTCACCAGATGTTGCTGAGATATAGCTCCCATCTTCCTTCACTTGTTGTAAGGAATATCCTTCTGGGTTCGGTTCCAAGTGGGGAAAAAGACACCGGAAGCATGGGACTGCTTGGAAAGATGGTTTAATGGTGGACAGCAGGACCTCATGGTCTGAGGTCCTGGGAAAAGGGGGATCACATGCCTGGAGGATGTTGAAGAAGGAGAGAAGGGAGTTGCTGAGAATACCTGAGTTTTTTATAACCTCTGTTGGGCCCCATCTCAGAGTTTCCTGTTCCTGTGTAAGAAATGTATCCCATTGGCTGTCAGACTCCCAGGGGGCGGGGGTCTTAGCTAACTCTGTACGCTGTGTCTGTGTCCCAAGCTAGTTTGAGTGCTGGCTGATGCAATCTTCCCGGGTGCCAGGTGGTAAAATGGGCAGAGGGCTAATCCTATCTTTGTTATGTAGAATAGACTGCCCATTGACAAAGGTGGGGGGGATGAGTGAGTCTATTTTCTGCTAAAAACATGTTTCTCCAGGGATATTCTATATAATATTCTGCCTTTTTAATATTTCCTAGGATATTTCATTTTTCTAGGAGAGGGGTGGGTGCTAACTTCCTACAATCCCTCATTTTTTTTTCCAAAACATGTGAGTGTGACACACATGTTTTGACAAAAGATTCAAATTGATCAGATCAGGGAGACTTGATGGGTGCTTTTACTTTTCTGATGCAAAGGGAAGGCATTGATAGAGGCAGCAGAAGGATTCCTTCAGTGGCTCCCAAAAGGCGAGCTTTCAACCATGAAGGTCTAGCAGCCAGGGCAAAAGTTCTGAAATTTTTTTTTAAAGTATCCAATTTTTCATGCCAATTATTTTCAGATGTTTTGTATGTGTGTTTGTGAATTTTTTTTTAATTTTTTTTTATTTATTTTTTTCTTCTGAGCATGCGCAGAAGCCGACTTCCGGCACTGTGCATGCGGTCGCCATCTTTTTTTTGTCTTTGTTTTTTTAATTATTTTTTTCAGATTTTTTGTTACTGCACATGCACGTGGCACGGGACGGAGCGAACTGGCAGCGAGGTAAGTTGGAACCCCACCCCTGCAGCAGAAGGATTCCTTCAGTGGCTCCCAAAAGGAGAGCTTTCAACCATGATGGTCTAGCAGCCAGGGCAAAAGTTCTGGAAAGAAATTTACAGTCTCCAATTTTCCATGCCAATTATTTTCAGATGTTTGGTATCACTTTCTGTGAGCTTCCAGACAGGTTTCAAGCAAGCACAGGTCCCAAAATTTTTCCACAGCCATGGTTTTCCTTTAAATTACAGGCTGCCCATTTCCAAGGGATGGTTCTTGAACCTGCCCTAGCTCTTACTTTAGTGCATCCAGGATTTGTGAGTCCAAATTGAGGTTAGCCAGTGTGCAATCCAGGCTTTTTTTTTAATTACACACAATGAGCCCTGGGACTCCTACTCATGAGACCACCAGTGCAACATATCCTGCTTTACTGGGCAACTGGGCAGCATCATTTGTGAGTCACAGTCAGGGCTTGGATTTTGGAGATCCTTTCTGCTAGCTCTTCAAGTGGGGAAATTGCCTGAGGGGAGTTGTCCCCTCCCCTATGGGATTAGCAGGGAGATATGACTGCTTGTGCTTTAGTGCCACAAAGCTGAAACAAAAATAAACAAACAACAACAAAAAAAACCCGCAAGCTATGAGCAGCTTTCTGTGGAGGTAGGTGAAGGGGATAACCTCAGTCTAATTCTGAATGGGGTGTCTCTGTTTGTGCTTATGTATGCAGCTACTTTCTAAAATACATGCAATACAGACATTCTGGACAAATTTCCCTCCCACTAGACAGAAATCTAAAGTGTACAGAACTCGCTGTGGCAACCACTCCCAAATACAATTCTTACATGAGTACATTAAACTGATTACAATATAGATGAGACAAGAAAGAAAACCTTACAATGAATTTCTGTGAATGAAGCAAAGAAAGAAAACCTTACAATGAATTTCCACCCACCCTCCATAGTCTTTCAGTTGTCTTCTGGGGATTGAAAATAGTCTTTTGGTCTTTACTGGTCCATGTCAGGGTCCTTTCTTTCATGGGTGGCATTAGGCTTGGCTTGGTGGTAAGGCTGGTCAGTCAGGCTTGGGAAGGTCTGCGCCACTCTGGTTGCTGTGATGGCTTTCGGGTGGATGACTGGATTCAAACCCAATTCCTGGCTTAAATGGATGGAATATCTCCTCTGGAGGCAGCATCTGGATCAGTGTGATCTGCTTCTACAGATTGCAGAGTTGTCTGTGCAAGACTGAAAGACATGAGAACAAGGCCCCTCCCCCTCCTTTGCTGGTAATCCTACGAGGAAAGGCATTGTAGGAGGATTAGAGATGGGGGGGGTGGAGAGGGGGAGGGGTAGATAGCTT
>QLTV01003097.1:2791340-2805655 GCA_003457575.1 Thermophis baileyi
AATTTAAACATTGATTTGTGGCTTGTTTATATTAACCAACTCAACCGTTTGGACAGAGTCCTAACAGAGGGGATACAGGACTGAGGTTTACACACACACACACGTCATTCCCACCATAAATCTCAGTTAAATTAGGGAAGGCACAAATCTTAACAAACAAACCACATGGTTACATAGAAGAGAGAGAAGAAGAGAGAGAGACAAACAAACAAAAACCCCAACGTTTTCCCTTTTCTTTTAAGTACCTTTATTTAGCCAAATTGTTTTTTTTTTTCTGTGTCATCCCTCAGCAAAGCCCATTTCCTACACAATTTCTCTGCTTTCCTTTTATTCATTCTTGTCATACAGGCATATTCCTGGCAAAGCCCATTTCCTACACAATTTCTCTGCTTTGCAAAATTGTTTTTTTTTTTCTGTGTCATCCCTCAGCAAAGCCCATTTCCTACACAATTTCTCTGCTTTCCTTTTATTCATTCTTGTCATACAGGCATATTCCTGGCAAAGCCCATTTCCTACACAATTTCTCTGCTTTCCTTTTATTCATTCCTGTCATACAGGCATATTCCTGGCATCCCAGGCTCCAAGCAGATCTTCCAGAGGGGTTCCTGCCACCTGCGAGCTAGCACTTCCCATGATCCTTGAAATGTAAGGTTAACTTTGGCTTAGCTAGTGGCCCAGCCCAGTTTTCACAAACAAAAAAAACTCTGGGAAGGACTCCAATTCCCTTACGGAGTATAAGCACCTTCCTATAGGGAACTACCAAGGTTTTTCAGATCCAAAAAGGGGATCCGTGAGGACCTGCTGCCCCTCACGGTGAGTACTTGGACCTCCTTATTCCTATTCACACTTCACAACTTCACGATTTAGAAAGGAAAAAATTCTGGGCTTTGCTTTTGGGATGTTTACAGGATAAAAAAACAACAACAAAATTTGCTTTCCCACCCTTCAATCACACACACACACATTCTTCCTCCCTCCCCAACAGAAGGCCCTGTGCTCTGAAAACGCTAAACAGAACTTACACAAATCAAAAACAGAGAAATAGAAGACATTGACACACAGGCTGGCAGATGAGAAATAAACTCTATACTACCAAATGAGGATAAACAAAAATAATTCAAGATTATGAAAAGCTGTATGAGCAAGAAAAGTTTCAGAAAAGAAAATTAAAGAATATTTGGAAAAAGCGGAATTGCCTAAAGTACCAGAAAAAGTAAAAAACTATGTTAAATGAATGAATATCAATGATGGAATTATCAGAAGCAATCAAGAGACAAAAAACAACAAAACACCAGGACCAGGTGGGCCACTGGCAGAATTTTACAAGATACTTTAGGCTCATCAATGTTGGAAGTTTATAATGAAGTATTGAATGATGCAAATGTAGTTTTAATGCAGATAAAAAAAACCTATAGGCCCATCTCTTTACTGAACGCTGACTATAAAATATATGCTTCAATAATGGCAGGGAGACTAAAAGGGTTCCTAAATGAATTTATACATTCAGATCAAAATGGCTTTTTGCTTAAGAGACAGATTAAAAACAACATGAGACTGATTTTAAATACATTGGAATACTATGGAGCACATCCTGGAAAACAAATGGTGTTGATCTTCCTAGATGCGCAGAAAGCACCTGACACCATAAACTGGCAACCCATGTCGCCACAATTAAAATATATGGACCTTGGTGAGAGATTCACCAACACTATAAAGGCAATACACTACAAACAAACAGCAAAGGTGATGGTAAATGGAGATACGACAGAGAATTTCAATTAAAAAAAAAGCACAAGACGAGGATGTCCACTATCTCCTATACTATTCATATTGACATTGGAAGTGCTAAATATAAATATTAGACCAGACACAGAAATTAAAGGCATGGAAACAAAAAGGGAACAATATAAATTGCAGGCATTTGCAGATGACTTGGTCTTTATCTTGGAAGACCCACAAGAAAATGGACTCAAACTAATTAGGAAAATAGAGGAATATGGTGAAGTTGCAGGACTGAAAATAAATTTTAAAAAAACACAAAATAATAGTTAAAAAATGTTACAGACATATAGAAAAAGGAACTAACGAGGAAAACAGGTATACAGATAGTCAAGAAAGTTAAATATTTAGAAAGCCAACTAACAGCAAGGTGTGCAACAATTAAAGAAGGAAGATACATTAACTTGGTTAAACAAATAGCATGATTATTATTTCCTAAAATGATCTGTACCCAGATAACACACTGTTCAATTGAAATTGGAATTTTCACATGCCATAAAGTAAAATAAAAACAAAAAAATTACACACACACACACACACACACAGAGGCATACACACATTTCCCATGTTTTTCCATGCTTTAAATTAAAATTTAGAGGTACTCACCTTCTTTCCACGCAGCCTTTGAGCTCAAAACTCAAAATCCCTTTAAAACCTAGTTCCAAATGGCCAAGGTCCAAGAAAAACTTACCCACAGACTCAATGGGTCTCCTGCTAGCAAGGGAAGCTTACTTGGGCAAGGTCCATTTGTTAGGTTAGCTTGGAGTCCCATCTCTTGGGTGCCAAATTGTTGTAAGGAATATCCTTCTGGGTTCGGTTCCAAGTGGGGGAAAAGACACCGGAAGCATGGGACTGCTTGGAAAGATGGTTTAATGGTGGACAGCAGGACCTCATGGTCTGAGGTCCTGGGAAAAGGGGGATCACATGCCTGGAGGATGTTGAAGAAGGAGAGAAGGGAGTTGCTGAGAATCCCTGAGTTTTTTATAACTTCTGTTGGGCCCCACCTCAGAGTTTTCTGTTCCTGTATAAGAAATGCACTCTGATTGGTGGTCAGACTCCCAGGGGGCGGGGGTCTTAGCTAACTCTGTAGGCTGTGTCTGTGTCCCAGGCTAGTTTGAGTGCTGGCTGGTGCAATCTTCCCAGGTGCCATGTGGTACGATGGGCAGAGGGCTAATCCTATCTTTGTTATGTAGAATAGACTGCCCATTGACAACGGTGGGGGGATGAGTGAGTTTGCTCTGGTCTTAATGGTTCATTGACAAAGGTGGGGGCTACTAAGAGTGAGTCTGTTTTCTGCCTAAAAACATGTTTCTCCAGGGATATAATATATAATATTCTGCCTTTTTAATATTTCCTAGGATATTTCATTTTTCTAGGAGAGGGATGGGTGCTAACTTCCTACACACTGTTGATGCTAACTATATTGGGTTGGAATTATGATTCAATAGAAGAGAGTATCTGTAGCTCAGGATTGAACTGTGGGGTCCTTGGTATTCTCTGACCTTGGTGGCTTGCTTGCAGATGTTTCATTAGTCTACTAGGTAACATCTGCAGTGGGAGTCCTCCTCCCCCAGTTCAGCAGCTAAAGTACATTTCTTTGGGGAGACAGGGGATGTTTTTTAATTGGGTGAAATTAACCCAACTTCTGCCAAGTTTCCCCTTTTGGTCAAAATAACTGAAGAAATGTAAAACTGTTCTCTTCTTTTTTTTAACCAATCTTTAACCAATCTACAATCTACAAAAGACTTGCTCAACAACAGAAAGCAATTGGCATTTTATTCTTGGCATCAATGAGAGGTGAAAATAAGCTGGGACATCCTGAAAGTGGGAACTTTGTTAATCTGCCAGCCAAAGAAGTTCAGAGTGTCTCTTTGGCCCAATCTGTTTCACCTCTCCACACCTGTAGAAAACACGCACACTTTAATGCATATTCTGGCACTTCTGCCCTTTTCCACCACAGCACTGGAGATGAATAGTTCTACATTTTAATTATGCAAACAACTCATTTTCTTCTCCTCCGAGGCATTTGTAAAGGTGAAACTACCTAATAATATAATTATACTATTAATATTGGTCTGTACTATGTTCTATTTTTATTGCTTTGCTTGTGCTGCACTGGAAGATTAATGCATACCAAAAGGGGGGGGGGGGAGAAAATATGAATATTTTGTGCCTTCCATTTCTTCCGAATGTGGCATTTGCCTCCAACCTCTTGTTTTTAAGTTTGTAAGCTTCGCGTTATGCCTCAAGTGATATTCTGGCTAGCAGATCAACTTCTATTCACAATCAGAGCCTGTCATTTGATCTTAATTATGAATCAGTGAACACTTTTACTAATCCATCCTTTCCCAATAAGGTAAATATCCAGATCTTTGTTTTTGTTTGTTTAAAGAGGTATAAAAAATACTCAGCTCTCAACAGGTCTGGGTGCTTTGCAGTCTTGAAAAGCAAGAACAATAAAATAAAAGAACCAAGGGAGGTACATCCAGAAAAAGAAGAACTATACGAAACAAAATCAAACTTCATAGAGGCTAATCACCTTCCTTTCCCAATGCCTGGTAACCATCAGGGGGACAGCCATATGGATTTCTTGGAGTGATGCCATTCCAGGTGTTGTGATAGAGTACTTTGGGAGTCCGACCAAATGGCATTATTTAACTGAGAAGACTTGGAACAAACTTATTCTGCTGGATCTTACCAGATGGGCAGAAATTATCAGAGACAGATGGTCCCTCAGGTAACAAAGCCCTATGTCATAAAGAATTTCATAAATGGTAACCAGCACCTTGAATTGCATCCAGAAACCAACCAGCAACCAATGCAGCTTGCAGAACAGTAGTGTCCTATGGATATACCATGGCATGCTATTACTGCCTATACCATAATATTATGAACCAGCTGTAGCTCTTAGGTGGTTTTTCAAGAGCAGCCCTTCGTAGAGTGCACTGCAATGGTCCATTCATGACTGAGCATGACTGTCCAAAGAGTCTCCTGATCCAGAAATGGGTGGAACTGGTGCATTAGATGGATCTGAGCAAAGCCTCTTGGAACTGCTGCTGCCTACTCTTCAAGCAGGAGCCGTGACTCCAAATTCAGTCTCAACCAAGGCTAAAGATGGAGATTACCCAGGACCAGGGCCCCAAATATCCACAGCCTAGGTCTGTTCTTCTGCATCCACACAACTTCCAGACACAAGGACTGGACATCAACAGCATCACTTGCACAGCCTGGGATAAAAATATATAATTGGGTATCATCTATGTATTGATGGTATATCACCCCAAACCAAGCCCAAACCAAGCACCTACTTCACCAGGAGTTATCTGTACAGAGAGCATTGAATCCCATGATACCCCACAGGTGAAGAGCTGTGGAACTGATTTCCCCTTCCAATATTGTCTGGAGCCAGCCACAGAGAAAAGAAGATAATTACTGTAACATAGTGCGCCCCCCCCCACAAGCCCCACAGCCTATCTAAAAGGATATCTTAGTCACTGATTAGCTGCTGAGAGATCAATGAGCATAAGGATGGACACCCCACCCCACCCTCCAACAAAGGTCATCAAAACACAAAACCAACAACATATCAGGAATACATCCCAGTCTGAAGCCTGACTGAAATGGGTCTATGTAATTGTTTCCCTCCAGGGCCCTCTTGAGCTACTGTCCAACTCAACTACAAATCATCTCCTGGGCAGGAAAGGACTCGGATCTAATAAACAAGTGGCCAACCTCACAATCTGAAGGACCCTGTCCACTCCATCAGGAATTACAAACTCAAACTCATCCTAGATAAATCTACAAGATCATGCCCCAGGCACCTTAGCTGGGCTTGTCCAGTTCGAGTTCAACTCTGAGCAAGAGTGAATTTATCTGCCTGATAATGTGAATATTCTTCCCAGGAGGAATAGCAATAGCAATAGTACTTAGACTTATATACCGCTTCACAGTGCTTTACAGCCCTCTCTAAGCGGTTTACAGAGTCAGCATATTGCCCCCAACAATCTGGGTCCTCATTTTACCCACCTCGGAAGGATGGAAGGCTGAGTAAACCTTGAGCCTGGTGAGATTTGAACTGCTGAACTGCTGGCAGCCGGTGATCAGCAGAAGTAGCCTGCAGTACTGCACTCTATCCACTGCGCCACCATGGAATCAAGTCACTTAGCCACTTATGGGAAGATGCAAGAATGGAGACATAATGCACTTCTGCTGCCTTATCACCTCAATGTAATCCTGAACATGGTTTCTTATTGATATTTGTTGTTGGGGAAAGACTGTATTCATGAATTCCATGTGGCTATTAGCAGGAAATCTGGAAAGGCTTCAGTCATAACTGAAACTGAAAGATAGATTGAGGAGTTTCCAGTGCTCACACCAGCAATGTTGGAAATCTGTGCTTTGTTATTCCTATAATGAACCATTCTAGATGACACTAAGTTGAACTCACTGCTTCTTTCTTATCCACAAGGACTGCATTTAATCCTGGGCTTCTTGAACCCAGATAGGCTACAAAGTCCAATTTCTCAACCACTTCTCTCTTCCACTCCTCCTCGGTCGGCATTATCTAACCTGATGTCCTCCGGAAGTGTTGGGCACACATATCTCAGAATTCTTATGATTCTGGGAATTAGAGGAATTGCTCTCCTAAAAATATAAAAAGCACCAGATGAAGAGACCAATTTCTTGATTTCTTCTATTTCAGCAATTCTCAAACAGGCAAATATAATGACTAGGATAATTGTGATGGTACAAAGCAAGGGAAGCCTACTTTAAAGTCTCCAAGGGCTAATGATCCTATTACTCCAGCATGATTTCCCACTTCTAATAAAAAAAGTTTTTTCCTTTCCTTGTCCCTTCCCCTCTCCTCTAAGCAAAGTTGTCCTTATTCTTTAATTATTCCTGTATACCTATTCAGCTTTTCAAAACAGAGGTAAAGCTACAGCCCTTCAAGCAAACAGAATTTCTCCTCTCATTGTTCCCATGAATGAATGAATTTCAGTGTCAGGGTTCCAAATAGCATCCGAACTTAAATCAGAGTCCGAGGCAAAGTATTCCTCAAAGTTCCAATTTATTGACAGAGCCATGTTGGCACATCTGGGAGAAACCCAAATCTGGAGTCCCCCGGGTTTCTCCACCCAGTTGAAAGTTCAAGCCCTTGTCCCCACACCCCCAAGTCCATCACGTCGACCAATCTTCAACTGCCAACTTGGCAGCATCCACCCATCTCCTTCCGTGCAGGTGCAGGAGTGCGAAGACAAAGGATGACCTTGACTATCTAGAAGGAATTTGTTATGGCTACATACAGACAGCCCTCATGCAATTCCCCCTCCCAAATTCCCACAGCAAAGAATACATATTAAAATAGTATAAAGTGTGGCAGGCCAAAGACCCCAACTAAAATGGCTTCGGCCTGACATTCGGAAGGAAGGAAGGAAGGAAGGAAGGAAGGAAGGAAGGAAGGAAGGAAGGAAGGAAGGAAGGAAGGAAGGAAGGAAGGAAGGAAGGAAGGAAGGAAGGAAGGGGCTGCCCAATCCAAACTATGTGACTCTGGGTGACCTACAAAAAACAAAAATCATAATTAATACAAAATAAAATTAACTCATTAAAACATATGAAGCGATAAAACGATGAACTGAACAGAAAGCTTTTACAACTCACCTATTGGGACTCCACTCAAGCTGATCCCAAACCAGGGGAAGAGTCAGGTCTTAAACCGTCTTTCTAAAGATCTGCAGGATTGGCATTCCCATCTATAAGTTCAGGTAGCTGTCAGTCAAGTTGGCAGTTGAGAAATAAGAACATCAAACTACAGTATGTCTGAGGTGGCATTTTTTTTCCTTCTGAGAGCCACAGTCTGCTGCAACATGTTAGTGACAGGAGGCTAAAGCCGAAATGGACATCTTTGGTCCTTTCTACCCTTCTGTTCCTGCCAGACTCTCCTGTTTTTCCTCTTTCTGCCCACCTAGTGAGATGCCAAGGACAAATGTTCCTGTGCTGCCCCGCTCTCCCTCCCCCCATGGCAAGAGTTCTACAGGTGTTTATTCAAACCCCCCAAACAGGTCCTTGAAAAGCACCCCTGTTGCACAATTCTGGACTCCAAGCTCAGTACAGCAAGAGTCACTGGATAACCAAGTCCAACGGGCACACACAAAGTCCAGGAAAGCAGTCCAGGAGTCAGTCAGGCCACAATACACAGCATGAGCACATAAGGCACAGAACTGGGCACGTTGCTCCAGCAACACTCAAGTCTTCAGGGCAGGGTTAAGTAGGCAATGTTGGTGCAGCCCTTCATGAGATGAGATTGCCTCTTCATGAATAGTCTAGCTGACCGGCATTGTGCCTATCTCCTCTATGCTCTAGCTGTCCTTGGATCAGGAGGCAGTGTGGACTCCACCTCCTCCTCATTGCTAATGAGTGGCACCTGCTCCTGGTCCTCACCTGGAGCCTCCTGGCCAATTTGCTGCAGCTGTGACTCACCTCACCTCAGCCTGTCACTTGTCCAATCGATCCAGCTGCGACTGCTCCATCAGGCTAGAATTCTCCCAGCCCCGATCCTGATCAATACTTGGCTCCATACTTTCCTCTGCAGACTCAAACTCACCTTCCTCCTCTGAACTGGCATCTGGAGAGGTGTTGGGACGGATCCATGACTGTTTCAACTGATTCCCTATGGGTTTTTCTTTTATTATTATTATAGTCAAAATTCAAAAGACACCACATTGTCCACACATGAGCAACGGTTTGCTTCACATCATCTTTTGGGAGCTATTGGTGTTAGAAAGGGGCATCCAGTAGATGGTCCCCTCCAAAAAGGAGTTATTTAAGTCTTTATCAGAAGCACAGAAAAAATTCAGTTGAACTAGCATTCTGCCATAAGCAAAGATCATGATAGATAGACTCTATTTAAAGTGTGCTAAAACCAGCTTTTGGTATTCTAAAAAAAATGATTCATCCTACCCAGGTAAGCAATGCTAATTTTCAGGCCTTTAAATAGAAACTTATAACCTATATCAAAGGGGGAGGAGGGATATTAAACCAAAGCAAAACACGTAGAACATTTTCAAGTGACAATTCACTGGCTAGGTAATAATGAGAAATCTTAATTGGTTTGAGGAGAGGGAAGGTATTATCCCTTTTGGTAAGCTCAGGATGCTTCCAACCAGCCGTGAATACTTTCAACCAATGAAATACCGGTAAGTCCTGGAAATGTAGACCATACCCACTTAAGAATTAAAGAAGAATTAAAGAAAAATCCTGCTGGAAAGTCCTTCTGGTTTAGACTGTGGCCAATCTGAACCTGGCTGAAGTGGTGTTCAGAGGTCTAACATCCTTGGACACAGAGTTTGCAGCTTCTTAATATTATGCACGATGTTGAAAGCATCTTTAACCACCCTGTTTTAAAAAATCAATTTACCCCATTGGGTATGAGAAAATTAATAGGACTGAAGAAAGGAAAGGGGAGAGAAGAAGAGAAATGCCACTTTTCAGGTCCCACTTCTGGACCTTTTCTTTGGAAGAAAATTCTTCTTCCAAAGCTGGTATTTGATGGGGGCAGGCAGGTTGCCAGCGGGAAATTTCTTCCCAGGGCACAGAAAAGCTGCAGAGGAGAGATTTTCCTCAGGACAACTGCAGGGAAGAAAATGATTAAATCTCCCTATCAAGTCTGCAGGGGATTGATAATCAGCACTTCCATCTCAGCTGATGAGGCTCAGCCCAGCACATACTCCTTTAGTTCCTGAAAGGCAGATTGGTTGACTTGCAGGGTCCCTTCCAGCTTGAACTTGTTAAACATTAGTTGCTTTAAGATAGTTGGAGAAAATATATGCTGAACAGATATTCTTTTGTTAGTTAGAAAGGGGCCCAACTAAAAGGGACATTCCTTAATGCCAAGGCAAGAGAGATAAGAAAATGCTGTGCTTGCAAAATATTTTATGGGCAATAATGGGAAGGTGTTGATGAACATGTCAGAGATGCTGTTGTCTCTGAGGCGTTACTGAGGAGTAGCTGTGATCGGTGACTGTATCCGATAGGAGGGGCATGGGGGAGCGTCGAGATAGAGACTGTCATCGAGCCTACTCCAGCCTCCTCGCTGTCCGACTCTGGTGCCAGCTGCACAGGCCACTGGCGAATCACAATACCAGCCTCCTCGCTGTCCGGACTGGCCCCCCAGAAGCCTCTCCCCTCCTACCCCCCTTCTCTCCCTCAGGCTGGCCCCACAGAGGCCTTTCCTATCTTATCCCCTTCTCTCCCTCAGGCTTGCCCCACAGAGGCCTCTCCTATCTTATCCCCTTCTCTCCCTCAGGCTTGCCCCACAGAGGCCTCTCCTATCTTATCCCCTTCTCTCTCTCAGGCTTGCCCCACAGAGGCCTCTCCTATCTGATCACCTTCTCTCCCTCAGGGTGGCCCCATTGATCCTCTCCAAACTCCCAGCCCCGCAGGCCGGATGAGTCACACGCTGGCCACGCCCAAGTGGCACTTGGAACAGAATTCTTTTCAGGTGGGAGGGGGAGTAGAATGTCTAACTCCTTAGCATCAGAGTGTGTTAATAATAATGTAAGAAATACTAATGATCTGATGGTCATTTTGAAAAATCCTTTCTTAGCGAGCACCTAGAAGCCAACAGGAACATACGTGCCAAATTTCAAGTTTGTAGGCTTTACGGTTCTGGAGATTTCGTGATGCTGCGTGAGTGTTTTTCGCTTTTATATATATAGATTTTATTTATTTTTCATATTTGTATGGCTGCCTATATTTCACAAGAGATTCTAGGCAGTGTACAGAATTTAATATACTTATTTGATTATACAAACGTATACTACAGTAAAATACTATATATTTTATATAATTATAGTATATTATAATTGATTATATAAAAAGATACTACAGTAAAAGGTCATTCCTTCACAATCACAAGAATAGCACTCCAAGTCTTCTTTCTTTTCTTTTTCCTATTTTTCCAAATGCTAGAAAATCAAAATGTCTGCTAATTTGCATTTTAAGGTGACAAATTCCATGTTCTTTACCATCAAATCAACTCAGCTCCTGATTACTTCATGGACACATCCATGTAGTTTTCTTGAACAACATGACAACAGTGGTTCACCATTGCCTTTTTCTGGGATGTTTTTCAAATTCACAGCCTAGTATACATCCTTGGAATTGTCTCATGGTTTCCCATCAAAATGCCAGCCAGATCTGACTCTGCTTAGCTTCTTTTGAGATAAGTCAAGATTGGAGAGGTGCTGGCATCGACTATCACTTTCAGTATTGTTGACATTGACATGTTTTATGAAATCATACGGCGTCAAGGTGGTGTTCTGGAGGATTATTGTTTTGATACTGTGAGGCACATGATTCATTGTTATGGGCCAAGCATAAGACTAGCAAGTAAGAGGGCTTCTTTTTAAAAAAATGACTGCAGAAGTGGCTTTAGAATCATCTCCATAGAAATAATAGTGACTGCTGCCATCTTTTCTTTCTTTAACAGCTTTCCTTCAATAGGAGCCATCTGAAGATTCACCTGAGGTAAATCTGGGATCTTGCCCTGGTGATATCTCCATATGTAGGTCTCAGCACCCGAGAAACTATGAGTAGGGTTTATCTTTTCCAAGTCACACTTCTGTTGTCTCAGAAAGTCAGCAGTGGTTCAAAGCTCAGCCTCTACCATTAGGCCCAGCTCTTGAGTGTGCAGGACACCCAGAAAGATCTGGCACACTCAAAGTTAGGCCTAATGGTAGAGGTTTCCTTCTGCTGACATTCCCAGGATCCCACAGGACAGAGCCATTTCCCATGACTCTTGAAAAGGGGAGGACTATTTAAGTCTCCTCTACTGCTGAGATCTCCCTGCAAAGGTATGGCCTGAGTAGTGCTTCACTGTTTCCCAAAATGAGGATAGAGACACCTCTCTAAATAAATGCACACATCCGAACAGGTGTCAAAAATATGGTAGATATTATCTAAATGGTTTGGGGTAAAATTCCATACACCCAACTAGCATAAGTCAGGAATTATGAGAGATGCAGTTAAAAATACAGAGAGGGGGACAATGCACCACAAAGACCTACAAGCACAAGACTGATGCACCCACATTGTGGGGGTTGCAAGAAATAAAAAGATCTCATAAGCATTTTTCCTATATTTTCTTCTTCTTCTTTCTTCTTCCATTGCAATTAGCATTTACAGATAATGGTTATGATGTGTGCTTTTCACCTGCTTTCAACGTATTCTGGTCTCCAGCAGACTTTCTCAATTCAAGAAGACCTGGATGCTCCAAAAAGCAGGGGGGGGGGATTGAAACAGCAAAATATGACTTTAAGCCACCTGATCTATTGGTTGCAGATAGATGGTTTGTTCATGCCCCAGTTGCAGGAAAATTAGGAAGATCATTTCCTTTACAGGTTGTTATAAGTAAAATGTCTGCGAAGGAAAGAAGCATACATTTGAAGTTACTATACTGTCTCATCCTACCTAATGGTAAGTGTTAGAAATTCTGTTTATATATTGCGCCACAGAGCAAACAAAGAATACAGTCACCATGTGCTTTACTGCTCAACTGTTTAACTGTAACAGGAAAACAGGAAACTCTACTTAGAACAAAAGAGCAGAGAGTATATACCATAGATCCAAACCTGTAAACACTGCCATCTACTGGCTGAATACTACTGTAGTTGTTGCATAGAAATACATTCCAACAATCAATTCCAGCAGTAAGGATAGAGGGAACACAGGTGGGATTTAAATGGTGAATGTAATTGTTTCTCTTTATGATATCAAAAAGGACTACCAAAAGATGCCAATGGATGTTGCATTGAACAACAATGAATGGTTCCAATGAATGAGCTACCAAGGGGACAATCATAGTTTCTTGGTTGCAAATACCCTCGCAATAGATATGCAATATTTAAATGAGACTTTTGAAACTGAAAAGGAGAGGATTCAAGGCCTGACTGTGCATTACAAATGCTTATAAAAAACTTATCCAATTTTCTTTTAAAGAAGAGCTACAGAGAAGGAGCATAGCTCCTTCCTACCTAATGCTTTTGCACTTAACAATCATATAGAATCCAGATACATATTTGTAAGAAGAATCAACTTATCTCATGGTTACTTATTTTCAAATATATATATGTCTTAAGCTGCATTCCTTAAATCAGTTAGCAAGAGTATAAACCCATGGGACCTATATTATTATGAGTGGGAATGGTACAGTATGGAGGGGGGGAAATCCAGATTGCTCTGTTAAGGATATCTAACTTTTTCTATGATATTCACAGGGGTTAACTTTTTCTAGATCAACCTGAATGTCTAAGAGTGTACATACAACAGCGATGTTTTAAAAAGTTAAATTATCAATAATCTACATGGAAAGCAGCCACTAAAGAATCAAGGAAAACCTATTAGCAAGTGGGAGGAGATTTCTAAATATATATATATATCACATAATTAGAAGCAGGCCTGAAATTGGAAGATCCTTATAGAGACCACACGTCTCTGTTCAGCAGGAAGAGTTGATAAGATCAGATACCTACGTATTTTTGCAAAGCGGGGAAAGAAGTTATAATGTCTCCCTAAATGCAGTCATTTCGGCAATCATTTTTAATGGCACAAAGCAGCCAGAAGGGTTACTAATGCACCATTAGAGCTATTTGCATATTCACAGTGATCCGATGCAGTCTCCCACTCGTACTTTCAGTAAATCCTATAAATGTCAGCTGTGCATTATTACCTCAAAAGTTTCAAGGCAGGGAGAGAAAAAACCCTTACCCTTGGATAGAAAGTATGCTTCAAAGCAGACGTACTGTATATGACTTCTGGTGGCTCAAGGACTGTACCAAGACTTGCAGAGCATGCCAAAAATCACACACCAAAAGGGGTAGGCCAGATCAATTGGGAAGGCATGCAAATTTAAAGCATCCATTCTCCCTTCTCATCATTCTTATGGAAGCACCAAAAAACCTGGATTTTTCCCCTCCATACTGTACCATTCTTACTCATAATAATGGTACCACAAGAGGATGCTAGAAATTCTTAGAAAGATACAAATATATCTTTATTATCTCTTTTATTCATTAAACATGAAACTCAGTCAACTGAACATTTAAAAGTGTCACAAATACCACTGACTGGTGCTAATGGTTGATACGGGTTGCTGCCAGCGTCCTAGGTATCAACCAAGTATCTTCTTAAAATATATGATGTTCCGAGTAGCGCAGCCTTTTGCAGTTCCGCTGGTGTTATTGCAGGAAGCTGCAATTTCTTGATGTGTTTTGTGAAATTCTTGGACATGGTACCAAGTGCCCCGATGACAATGGGTATCACTGTTACATGTTTCATCCATAGCCGTGTAGTTTCAATGGCCAGGTCGCGATATTTCATAATTTTTTCCAGTTCTTTTTCTTCGACTCTGGCATCTCCTGGTACAGCGATATCAATAAACTGTACTCTTCGGCCCTCGACAACCGTGATATCTGGCGTGTTGTGTTCTGAATGACGATCTGTCTGTATTCGAAAGTCCCACAAGATCTTCACTGTCTTAT
>QLTV01003097.1:2822506-2833749 GCA_003457575.1 Thermophis baileyi
GCGACCACATGCACAGTGCTGGAAGTCACCTTCTGAGCATGCTCAGAAAAAAAATAAAAAAAAATCGAAAAATTTTTTTAAAAAAAGATGGCGGCCCCCACGGACCGGCAACCACCAATCCGGTTCGGATGACATCACTAGCGGGTCGCTACCAGTTCCGGCGAACCGGTCTGAACCAGTAGGAACCCACCCCTGGGCGCGACCACATGCACAGTGCTGGAAGTCACCTTCTGAGCATGCTCAGAAAAAAAATAAAAAAAAATCGAAAAATTTTTTTAAAAAAAGATGGCGGCCCCCACGGACCGGCAACCACCAATCCGGTTCGGATGACATCACTAGCGGGTCGCTACCAGTTCCGGCGAACCGGTCTGAACCAGTAGGAACCCACCCCTGGGCAGGACTACAAAATCAATGGGGGGGGTTGTAAGGACAAAAAGGCAGTAATTTCATGAACATTTTTTCTTTTTAGGGAGTTGTTTACTTTTGCTTTCCCAGAGCTCTGCTCATCACCCAGTATCTTTTCCTAGTTTGAGAATTTCTTGGCTTTCTAAATGTTTGATGGCTAAATTAACAGTTTTCATTTTCCGAGAAAATGTTCTTGGGTTCTAGGCTTTTAAATTGGCCTCAAGAATTTTCCTTCAAATGCAGGGCATTGAGATACACTGTATTGTTAGTGTCTGCAGGAAGTTCAACCAAAAAGAGTTTGCTGGAACAGAAGGGGGAGATTTAAGCCATAATGTGGAGCATTTGCTTTTGTTAATACGATATGCAAATCTTGCTTTAGGGATTAGCATATTGTTGGCCAAGAAACAGAGATGAGAACTCTGCCCTAGAGTCAGATAGGACTGGACAGGGAAATCTTTACCTTTACCTTTATAAAACCACCCAATATGGCTTATTCAGTAAAAAGTAATTAAACAAATTATGGTTTAATGTAGGTAAATGTGTAATGTAGTTAAATGTGTAATAGGTCACTTATGTGAGATGGTATTTAAGGCTGAGTTTGTATCATTCTTATCCTGCCTCTCTATATGGCAACTCCTACCAGTAGCATAATTGGGAAGTAAACATTCTGAAAGAACTCATTCTTACACATTGGAAAGACACCTGATGGAAAAGCCTGCCCTGGTCAGTTGCACCTTCTAGAAAATGATAGGATTGTGGAGAGAAGAGCAGAAACCTGTATTCCAGCCACTTCTCCATCTTCAATTACAGGAGGCTATTTTCTATGGCGTATATTGCCCGGTTCTGTTTAAGGTCACTTAAGTACATAATCCCTACACCAATGTTGACTGCCCACTCGAGATTTTTTCCTCCAACATCTGGCATTATCTCAAGCAGATGTAAAATTTTCATCATTCCAGCCATACAAATTATTCCAAAAGAATTGGTGTCATCAAGCAAAACAGTGTCACTGATTTACTTGCTGTACTCAAATAGTTAAACAAATTAAATTATCTCCCCACTCATGCCATATTTTTATTTCTATCCATAAAAGTTTTCATCAGCCTATTCCTCCACCTCCTCCTCCTCCTCCTCCTCCTCTGTGCCAGATAGCTTTCTAAAGACCAATAACAAATGGCTATGCAATAAGTCTTCCTCTAGGATGCTTCCAAATTTCTCTCCTCCCTTAGAGCTCTGTCGTGCCTTCATCCTCTTCCATAAGGCAGCCGCTCAAACCAAGGATCATTCATGCACAGAATGGCAATACACTCTCTCCTCTTTGACTAACCATTTCAGAGTGCCCTTCCTTCTCAGGGAGAACATTATATTTGAGGGGATTCTGTCTACAACACAGCAACCTGCAGGCTGCTACACCTGCTAGTTCTTTGCCAGGTTTTGCATGTAGGAGTGGCACAAAAAGCTTTTTGTAGATTTTGTGGAAGCCTTCGGCACAGAAAGATGTGCTGCCTGACTCTTACTTGATCCTGGCTCAGGTGTTTATGATACCATGATCTGGGATCTTCTTTGAGCTTTGCCAACTCTCCCTTCACCCCCACCTCCGGTCTCTCTTCCTTTCAGTTTTCCCTTTCAGCAGCCAGAATTTTCTTTAGGATTTCACAATGAAACTCACATTTCTGCTGCAGCAAAAAAAAAAAAAAATAGTCATCTCCCTTCTCTCTGCTATCTCTGTTGTTTTCTCCTCACCTCTTTCCAGTTTTCCCCAACTTGCCCTTTGGTGTGGCTGTAGCACTTTTACCAATGATAACAGATCTGTCAGCGTTTTCTGCAACCGTGCTCTGAGTATGTTATGCAATAGTTTGGGGGTCGTTCCACTCTGGTTCCTTCTTTGGACAAACCTTTGAACAAAGCACTGGGTGCTTTTTTCCACTTTGGTTAAAGTCTAAGAATGCAAGCTCATGGGAATTAGATTCAATTCATATAATGAGCCAACTAAAAATGGAAATGTTTGTTTTCTCTTAACTGATATTAAAATGCCAGTCACATGATCGTAAGAACCAAGTTCAGCCCTATCAACCAACCTATCCGAAACTTCTAGCAAGTAATGATGAACTATTCTGGTTCTCAGCACCTGCAGACTAAGCGTTTCAGTGTCCAGCTTTCCGAATTAAAATTCACCAAAATCTTTTGAAATTCTGCAATATCAGGAGTTGAAACAGCTAAAAGAGGTAAGAGATTCATTTATCAAAGGATTTTTTTTAGCTTTCTTTTAAAGAGTACTACATGCTGAAAAAGATATCTGTCACTGTCTTTGTATAATGCCAGAATTGTCCATATTTATTGAGGTATCTTTTTAAGGGATATCTCCAATCTCCAATCCCAGGTAATTTTTGGAGTCACAAATACCAGGAATAAAACTGTAAGGAAAGTTGAAGGTGAATGTGATATTTTTAGGTTTTTCAAGATTTGCATGGTTTAAATTCTGGAAATATATGACCCCCATAGGAATCTGACAACAGCCAATAGAATATTAAAGGACATGTTCTTGCACAGGAACAGGAAGCTCAAATACAAAGCCCAAAGAAGGTATAAAAACCCATTCACTCTCAGCTCCCATTTTGTCAGCTGCCCAGAATCACATGTGGTTGGTGGTTCTGCTTCATCAATAAATGGACCTTCTTTTCAAGTCTCCAGCCTCCATTTTGTTTCCAGTGCCTTTCTCCCAGCTTGGAACTGAACCAATGGATTTTTCTTCCAAAAGTTTCATCCTCACAAATGTAAAGGATCCTGTAGGTCAGGAGCCAATGACTTAGCATATAGTCTTATAATAGTTTACCCTTTTCTTTGCTTATTTCTGATTTCTGTCTCTTAATTTTCTAGCTCTGTTTCATTATTTGTTTCTTAGAGTTAAATTTAATCTTTTGTTCAGGAGCTAAAGAGAAGGTGCATAATACCCCTTGCTCCTATCCCCCCCCCACACACACACACAACAACTAAACTCTCCTTCTGCTCTCCCATCTCTATCAGTAGTGGGTTTCAATTACCTTCGCTACCAGTTCGCTATTGGGAGCGTGTGTGTGCACACACACGTGTGGCGCATCTGCGCATGCGCAGAAGCTTCTGCGCATGCACAGAGATGTCCGGGCGGGTGGGCGGAGCCTCCCGCCGCTGCCACTACCGGTTCGCCCGATCTAGGGCGAACCGGTAGCAACCCACCACTGATCTCTATCCCTTTTAAAAACCTTACCTTGGCTCCAGGCTGAAGAGTAGAGGAACCAAGTGAGCAAGGAGAGAAAACCTGCAGCTTTTTCCCCAGAAAGAGAGGGGGGGGGAAAATCCTTCATCTCCAAAACTTAAGTCAACTTGTGCTGCAAAATGGAAGATGCTGGATCTTTGCAAGCTTTAGCTGTTCATCTGACTGCCTGTAGAGAGCAGTCTACCATCTAGCACGCAGTGTTTCTCAACTTTCGCCACTTGAAGATGTGTGGACTTCAACTCCCAGAATTCCCCAGCCAGCATGGCTGGTTGGGGAATTCTGGGAGTTGAAGTCCACACATCTTAAAGTTGTCAAGCTTGAGAAACACTGGCCTACCGTTTAAGTCCTAGCTGGGCTCTACATGCAGTCAACGGATAGCTAAAGCTGGCAAAGACCTAGCATCCTCCATTTTCTGGCACAACTTTTAGAGATGACTTTTTTTTTTTAGTTCAGGGGAGAAGTTTATAGAAAGATTTTCTCTCCTTGCCCGCTTGGTTCCTCTGCTTTTCAGCCTGGAGTCAAGGCAAGGTTTTTAAAAGGGATAGAAATTGGAGACCAGAGGGAGAGTTTGCTTCTAGCAGCTAAATGAGGCAGGGAGGGAAGATCAACAAGTCTGTCCCTCCCAGCTTTTGTTTGTTTGTTTTTTAATTGAAGAAATGTGGCTTTTGGAGGGAGGAGGGAAAGGCATTAAGGAAAGAAAAGGTAAGGTTTTGGGAAGCTTGCTGCCTTTTTGTGCAAGGGCCCTCTTCCCAAAGCCTAGAGGCAGGAGAGTTTTGCAGTGTGCTCATGGACAGCTGATGGGCGGAGAGCTGATTAGCCAAGAAGCTCCAAAAGGCTAGAAAACTGGTTCTTTTTTTTTTTTCCCCTAGAAAAGCAGGGCAACTTGGCAGGAGGAAGGGCAGAGACAGAATTAGGAAAGGCAGGTGCATTGAGTGTTTTCCTTCCCCATTGTTTCTCAGGCCGGCATGCAAGACACTCAAGGGGTGGGAAGCCTGGCTATCTCAGGATAGGGGAGGCCTTGGGAGGCCGGAGGCAGGTGAGCTAGTGCCTGCATTATCTAGTGCAGGGCTGTCAAACTCACGGCCCACGGGCCGGATGCGTCACGCGCTGGCCACGCCCATGCCCGGTTTAGCAAAGGGGGGAAAAGTCCCGATATGTCACGTGACGACGCCGTGATGATGCGAGTTTGACAGCCCTGATCTAGCCTCCATTATCTCCCCCATTCCTGCTTAATGACCCATGCATTCATTTAATGACCCATGCATTCATTTAATGAATACACTAGAAAGAGCAGGGATGGCTGATCATTACTTGAGCCAGTCCATTGAACATTGTCCTGACCTTCAAACCGAATGGGCGGGCTCCATTAGGGTCATAACTTGAGGACTACTTGTATGGATGCAGTGTCTCACAGTCACATTTGCACCATTTGCATCTTCCTGCCAGCTTCCCCCTTGACTGTCCCTGAAAGAAGGAGGGTTGTGACGGTTATAAATGGTTAACGCATGACTGTGGGATGCTGCAATGTCATAATTGCAAGCCAGTCACCAAGCATTCAAATCATGATCACATGACCATAGGGACACTGTGATGGCCCCAACCATGGGGACCTATGAGGACCTATCATAAGTATCTCTCATTCAGTGGGCATTCTAACTTCAAATGGTCACTGAACAAGTGGACATTAAGCAACGACTACCTGTATTAAAAGCTCCGGAGAAGGAGAGGTAGGTATTAGAAAAAGTATCCTGATGGTAAATGCTGCCAACCAGTGGGAAAGGTTGTCTCATAAACTACCATGTTCCCTTTCATCAGACTATTTAGGAAAAGCTGAGCTGGTGCAACAAAATATACTTCCATTCATTAAATTATTGCCAATACAAATCGGCTGCTGACATTTTTAGATTCCTGAAGCTATTTCATTAATACCCAGGATTTTTCTGGTTTGTAGTTCATTATTTTGCAGGTTTTAGCTATGTGGCTCTATCTGGTTGCCCTGGTAGGGCTTTACATCCTCTGCCAATGGTACCGGAAGAGACAGATGATGGAGAACCTGACAGAGAAATACATCTTCATTACTGGCTGTGATTCTGGCTTTGGGAACCAGCTGGCCAGGCAGCTGGATGCTCGGGGTCTGCGGGTGTTGGCCGCTTGTCTCACTCCAGAAGGCGCAGAACAGCTGGAAAAAGTCACGTCGGCTTGTTTGAAAACCACCCTACTGGATGTCACCAGCACTGAGAGTGTTGCAGCAGCAACTGAGTGGGTGGAGGAGCAAGTAGGAGACAAAGGTACAGTCTAAATACTGTTCTTTCTGCATGAGGCCAATTGGACCTATTTTTATTTATTTATTCCACCTTTATTATTTTTAGAAATAATTCAAAATGATGCATGTACATAATACTGTTTCTTCCTCTTATTTTCCCCACAATAACAACTCTGTGAGGTGAGTTGGCCTGAAAGAGAGTAATTGGCCCAAAGTCACCCAGACAGCTTTCATGCCTAAGGTGGGACTCAACAGTCACAGTCCCCTGGTTTTTAGCCTGGTACTTTAACCACCTAGCCAACTTCCTTCCATTCCATTCCATCCAGTCAGAGCTGAAGAAGCTTCTTGGATGAGAAGCGAAACGTCTTCAAAGAAAAACCAGAAAGTCCAAGTTGCCTCTTGAAAAAGCACTTTTGGGACAACCATGTCCTGGATGACTGAGAATCTCTATAGACATTCAATAGAATATTTGAACCACCTTAGAATCAAGTTGCCTTTCAAGCTTTGCATAACCTATTCCATAGTGAAACTATTATAAGCAAGCAAAACTTCCTCAATATTGCTCACAAAACTTACTCTGCAAAAATCAGTGGAGCTACCATATCACTATGTCCCAAGTATCAGCGTCCTAAGCTGAACAGATAAGGTTCCATGGCTAACAACTTTGAAAACTGCTGAGAAATCAGGAAGAAATAAAATAGCTGCACTCTCACTAGCTTTCCTCCTTAGCACCTCTTCCATAAAGACAATCAAGTTTCAGTGCTAAATCCCAGCCTATACCTAGGCTGAGAAAGGTCCAATTCGTCAGATTTATCCAATAGCAGTTGTAGTTGTTGTTGTTGTTAGTTGCTAAGTCGTGTCCGATCCATCGTGATCCCGTGGACAATGTTCCTCCAGGCCTTCCTGTCCTCTACCATCTGGAGTCCATTTAAGCTCACACCAACTGCTTCAGTGACTCCATCCAGCCACCTCATTCTCTGTCGTCCCCTTCTTATTTTGCCCTCAATCTTTCCCAGCATTAGGCTCTTCTCCAGTGAGTCCTTCCTTCTCATTAGGTGGCCAAAGTATTTGAGCTTCATCTTCAGGATCTGGCCTTCTAAAGAGCAGTCAGGGTTGATCTCCTCTAGGACTGACCGGTTTGATTGCCTTGCAGTCCAAGGGACTCGCAGGAGTCTTCTCCAGCACCATAGTTCAAAGGCCTCAATTCTTTGGTGCTCAGCCTTTCTTATGGTCCAACTTTCACAGCCATACATTGCAACTGGGAAAACCATAGCCTTGACTATACGCACTTTTGTTGGCAGGGTGATGTCACTGCAGTTGTAGTTAGTCTGTTACATTTTTCTTGAATCTTTTGTCCCCAAAATGTGCTAGTTAATAGTTGTATAGTCTTCTCCTGAGTCCATTTTTTGATCATAAGGAATGATTTTTCCAATCTTTTTCAAGTCACCTGGAGCAATTTCTTTTCTTCAGAAGATTTTAATTTCTTTCTGAACCATTCAGTCAAACTCAGCAGTTTGAAATATTTTACTTCAGTGACAATGGACTGTGTCTTTAAAAGGTTAGATTAATGACTCAAGCTATCTTGTTACTATCCTCTGCCAGGCCACTTCAGCTGAAAATGATTCTATGTAAACTTTGGTTACTTCTCTTGAACTGTATGAAAACTAGCACTGTCAGAGAAAAAAAATATCTGCACTATTAGATTGTTTAAACATTTGTCACCACAGGCTTCAAACATTGCAACTCCTCCTTTCAAAATCTAGATATAGTAGTTCCTTGTACTGTTAAAAAATCTCTTGTTTACAACCATTTAGCAATATGATGATACAACAGTGAGAAAATGTGGCTGTCCTCATATCATGGAAAGCATATGAATATGTTATTAGTAGCAATTTGTAGTTGCAGGGAAACTTGTGCTATTTGTGTTCTAGCTGTGATCTCACAGGTTATATTGCTCCTAGTTCTTCATTAAATTGGAACTAGCTGGACTCCATCACTCAAGAGAGGATATTTGAGAATGATTAGTGTTTCTTTCCATCATGCTCTTCCATAGAGAAAGTAGTATTCATTACTGAATGCCAATTTGGCGGAATGCCAAGGTGGAAAGTCCTTGAGAACATACAAGACTCCATCAAATTCCAAAGGAGTCCAAGAATTATCAAACGTAGTGAATCCACCACTACTGCAGAATGGAAAAGCCAATTCCAATCTAAATCTTCCAGGAAGTCACCTGACCATAACAATGGGGTTATTGAGACATTTCCATTCAGCTCCAAATTAGCAAACTCCTACCTAGTCAAGAATACTAGTCAGACCAAGCATAGAAAATGTGATGCTCACAAGCATGAGTGTGCCTATATAAGCCTCCCATGATGCTCACCAGGCACCTTCATTTTAATTAGATAAAATAAATAAATGGGAAGTTAGCACATTGCAAAGCAGTTCACCAATTTCTAGCATCATCTTTATTTACATAAATTCCTCTGTGCCCTATATAAACGTTTTATCAAAATGATAAATCACTGCAAAGCAGTGGTTTGATGCCATTCACCTTAAAAGGAAGTCTACATCTGACACTTCTCTGAAATCTTGTCATATTAAAGACCACTCAGATGTAATCACCTGAGATAAATAAATACATACTGTATCCTACAGCACCTCGGCCACTACAATTTGAGTATATGATTTGTGGTGAATATGAGGAAATTTGGTTTTAAATGTTATTTTAAAATGGTATGGAAGATACCCAGGTATCCAAATCAGGCCACAACTGATTACATCCATCCTTCAAAATCATATTAAGATTCATGATTAGCCATCCAAAATGAGACGTTTTAAAATACTAGTTAATAATCAAAGTAGTTAATGTTCAGAACATAACACATCTTTTTAAGATGTTGTATTATTTCAAGAAAGGTAAAAACCATATTCAGTGATAACAGTGCCAATAAGACAAGGCTTCTAAACTTGTGATAGTATGACCTCCTAAAATTTTAAATACAACTGAACATTCTCATTGCTTTGAAATCACACTCTCAGAAATCGATTCTAAATTATACTATTTAACAAAAGAGTCTTGAAAATATCTTCCATGTAAATAATCCTCACTAAGCTTAGTAATAAAAAAAATTAGAAAATTTGTTGCTGGCTGCTTTACTCAGATAACTAAAGACATACGAAAAAAATATGGACCTCTTGAGTGCATGGTGAAGATATAAGGGTCTAGAGAAAATATATCTAATATGGTATGTAGTCCAATGGTAAAGATTTTAAAGATTTTGCTAGTTCAAAAACTACAGGTGCAATCCTAAACTTGCTGGCCATAATCCTGCTTAGAACTGGGAGGTGAGTTAATGTGAGCCGCCTAGGTTCTCCTTGTAAGGGAGATGATACATAGATAGATTAACTAGATAGATGATAGATAGATAGATAGATAGATAGATAGATAGATAGATAGATAGATAGATAGATAGATAGATAGATAGATAGATAGATAGATAGATAGATGATGGATGGTAGGACAGACACACAGACAGACAGAATGTAACGTATACGTGTGTGTGTGTCTGTCTGTCTGTCTGTCTGTCTCTCTCTCTCTGTCTCTCTGTCTCTCTCTCTCTCTCTCTCTCTGTGTGTGTGTGTGTGTGTGTGTGTGTGTGTGTGTGTGTGTGTGTGTGTGTGTGTGTGTGTGTGTGTGTGTGTGTGTGTGTTTGTCCAGGTATAGTAAGAAAAATGTGATGCCAGGCTCAGTTTTAATGCCAAAAAACCTTCAGTTTATATGAATCAATGTGAACAGCTAAAACCTCTGAAGATATCTTCAAAATAATCTATTGAACCATCAATTCGATTCCATATAACAGAAGTAATGAGTCTGTTTCCACAGGTCTCTGGGGCTTGGTGAACAATGCAGGAGTCGCTTTCCCATTGGCTCCCAACCAGTGGCTGACTAAGGATGACTTTGCAAAGGTGCTAAATGTCAACTTGCTGGGAGTAGTTGATGTGACGCTCCATTTGCTGCCTCTCATCAGGAGAGCCAGAGGTAGAGTGGTCAACATGAGCAGTTTGGCTGGAAGAATTGCCTATAGTGGAGGCGGCTACAGCCCTTCAAAATTTGCATTGGAAGCCTTCTCTGACAGCCTCCGGCAAGTCATTCCCTTGGATATTTATTTCATTCTGTCTCTCCTATGCCTGCTATCACCATGGGAAAGAGGAGATGAGGCTAGAACTCATCTCACAACAAACAACCTGTGGTTGTTGAATATATATCACCACCATCTGCTAGCCATCTCATGTTTGGACACTGTCTCTTTGGGGGGCTTGGACATTCTAGCCAAAAGCAGCATTCATGCACAATAAATTAAGTTCAAGAACATAGAAATCTTGAACATTTTCTATCCAGGTTTAAGTCCAGGTGCCTTACTTTCAAAATGAACCATTGATAACCCTTGATTTGGCTTCTCTTTCAAATTCCCACACCCTAGCATTTGGATTTCTGGTTGTTGTTGTTGTTGTTGTTTTTAAAGTACATGCCATTTAATGGAAATCCATGTAATTGCATTATTAAATACTTACCCATTAGCAGTAAAACAAAATGGATATTGAAAAGAAAATTGTCATTCCAGTGATTTGCTTTTAATTTTCTTAATTCCACTTTTGGTGATGATGATGATTGGCATGGATTCTTTTTTAAACTGCACCCAATTTTGATTGATGCAGATTCAAAAGATGCTGTCAGCTGAATTTTTATATCTCTTATAAGGGATGGGGATATCTTGGTTTGGAAAAAAAACCAGATACAAAAGTAAAATGTACACATTTTTTTCAGTGCTTTCTGTTGTTATCATATCATATCATATCATATCATATCATATCATATCATATACTATACTATACTATACTATACTATACTATACTATACTATACTATACTATACTATACTATACTATACTATACTATACTATACTATACTATACTATACTATACTATACTATACTATACTATTTCTATTATTATTGCTACTATACAATTTAGAATAGAATAGAATAGAATAGAATAGGAGTAGAGTAGAATAGAATAGAATAGAATAGAATAGAATAGAATAGAATAGAATAGAATAGAATAGAATAGAATAGAATAGAATAGAATAGAATAGAATAGAATAGAATAACAGAGTTGGAAGTGACCTCGGAGGTCTTCTAGTCGAACCCCCTGCTTAGGCAGGAAACCCTATACCAGTCTTCCTTCCTTCACCTTTACTCCCTTGAAAACTATGGAGGGTACCTTCTGAGATGTTTTTCCCATGCCTTTTCCTTCAGATTTACA